>CM052245.1:13239106-13461210 GCA_028455795.1 Lasioglossum marginatum | reverse complement strand
ATAGAATTTGCAGATGTGACAAGTGATTTATAATTAATGTAATGCCTGCTATTTGATCTTGATCTTTGCTTTTTCCTTCGCAATTGCGACCAATAACAGTTTTTAAAAAATCCTGTGAAAAAAAAGTTTTCTGTGGTTTTTGGAGATTTTATTAGAATTTTAGGAAAATGTGGAATTTCGCATTTTTTGATAGCTCGATAAGATTTAAGTTTTGATGACGAAAATCCTGTCTTCGCGAACTCCTTGTTTTACTATCGAAGGAGGCGAGATACGAACGAGACATTTCAGTTCCATGAAAATGAGCCCTTTCCGAATTTCACTGTTGAACGGTGGGGATAGTGAGTTCGTAAGGAAAAGGAAAAGGAAGAGGCCGGGCAGTGCGATCGAGCAACGTGCAGGGCCACAGAGCCAGAGCTACAGAGCACGGCCTCGTCCGCGATCGATTCAGCTTCCAGAATATTTCGCGGAGAAGCGGCGTCACGACCATAATCCACGAGGGCGTCATTATGCACGGAAACCGCACACCGGCGCAGCTCGTCCGACACTTCTGTGCAACAGATTACACCACGCGCTGCTGGTTATAGTAGGAGCTAATGATACAGTTGGCTAGCAAACTCGATGGGACCGGGAACAGACGTTTGGATCCGAAGATCGGCAATTTGCCAGGGTCAATCAAATATCAACTTGATCTTCTAATTCAGCGGAATTTTCCAAAAAATTTTCGTTCATATGTGAATTTACAGAGTATTTACAGTTTTTTACGGTTTAGAACAAGTTTTATGACACTTTGTTCCATGATGAAAAAATTGAGTTATACGATTCCTTACGACTTTATTTGAAATCCAATTTGCAACGCATAAAAAATATTGAAAAGAGCGAAAAAAATAGATTGCGGACATTTTTGAGAAGGCAGAACCAAATGAAATATTATTTTCAGTGGTAGTAGCCTTTGTAGGTCTGGAATACATAAAAATTTGACTAAATTCTGTCGTAGGACATATTCTGGCATTTTTTGAAAATTTTCAGGAGCTACAAATCCATAAAGATATTATTTACTTTTCGAGCGACCCAATAACTTTGCCTTGCCTCTGATTTGATTGTTTGTAAATAAACATTATTTAATAGTATCGAACAATGTGTAATATTTATTCGTATTATAGGTACAAATATAACCAAAGGACACGTACCCGTACGTTTAATATTTACCGGAGGAGATAGCGACGCGCTGGCTGTTCATGCTAAGTGGAAACGGTTAGCAATGGCCAGACACGATAGCTTATAATCTCGTTTAACCCCTTGCAGTTCACTGGGGCATTTGGTCCGCCGATAATATCCTAAACTCCAGACCGGATCCGATAATTTTCAATGGAGCATCGTGTCAACTATGAATCTTTGCGCTAATTAAGGGACGTGCAATTACAAAATAAAGCGGAAATGTCTCTGCAACTGTTCCACTACATCGTTACGACAAGTCGAAGTCGTTCCAAGTTTTAAATATTGATAGCTGTACCTTGTATTATTTACACCATTATTCTCAGATCTTAAGTCCAACGTGCACATGATTTTGTTCGTGGATCCTAGTGCACGAATATCGGTAGAAATAAAATTGCAGACGGAGGAATAAGAGGATCTGGAGCTCGAAGGGTTAAAAACCTTTTGACAAACACTAACCAAAGAAAATGTACATACAACAACCTCAAGGATTTTATCGATGTATCGCACTGTTCGAAAAGACTCATTCGGGAAAACAGTGGCAACTGTAAAACGCGGCGCTGCGGTCTACGGTTATCACGAACTGCGTTAGAACTTTTCCGGCGACTGAAAAACGATTAATGAAAGCGGCGAGATCAAAGGGGCTCGTTTTTAACGAGATTGAATGCGGCCGTGTGACAAGCTATCGGCAAAGGGCGTGGCTCCGTGGTGGCTGCTCCGAGCCGCTTTTTAGCCCTGCGTGGTTCACGCTGCGCCCCGATCACACGCTACTACTATATCACGAGGAATTTACCGGGGAACGTGTTAATTGTGCCCGGTGTGTTCCGCTGGAAATAGAAACCGGAGTCACGATTTTCGTTCCCGGCCTCCTGCCGAGGATCAAGGGTAATGGCAAACTCGGGGATCCGTGGGGTGAGTGCTTTCCGAGCTAAGAATGGACTGACGTGCCTCTGTAATTTTCTGTTTTATTTATGCCGCCCGGAGTCACGGTTTCTAATAGCAGTGGACACCGTCTATCAAAAACGGGGCGTCGGCAAAGCCGAAGCAATTTTTACTTCTCTTTTCCGCAGGTAGATCATGCTCTAAAATAATTTCTTTCGTAGGACTCTTATTATAGGGTTTTTTGAAAATTAGGAATCGAAGATGTCGGGAAGAAAAATGTGATTTATTAATTGGCACAGGGTCACATAATCTTCCAGATGAATAGAAAATGTTTTGAAACCGAAAAATAATTGTTTATTTCAATCCTTGGAAAAGATCATTTTCATCCTTCAACTTCATACAGAATTGGACAGGGTTACATATTTTCTAAGATGAACAGAAAATTTTTAAAACTGAGAAATGATTGTTTATTTCCGTCCTTGGAAAAAATCATTTTTATTCTTCGACTTTTTCCATTCAGGGTATTCATGGTCCCCGTTGGGGAATCGTCACGGACTTCTCTATTAATGACTAGAAAACGGAGTGCTCGTAATAAAAAAAGAAGCATGGGGGAAAGTTTCGCAAAATCCTTGGACCCTCTAACTTCTCTTCGAATTTTCAAGTCTTTTTCCTCTCTCTTTTTCACTCTCCTCCTGTGTTATTGAGATAATAATGAGTAACGGCCTCGGTAAAACTTACGTGGGAGAAATATTGTCGAAAGTTTTTTCCCCGGGCCCCTTGCTGTTTCGAAACGGCCGTCGTATAGCACGTAGATAATTTTTACTCGAGAAATAAAACACCACGGCCGGATCTTAAATCAACGCTTAACCTGGCAACCTTCTCCCACCTGTAATGGAGTATAACATAGCTCGTGTTATTACAAGAGATTGCCAAGCCGGGACGAAAATGATCGCCAAGCCGATGATGCACGGAAAGCTTTCCATTTCCCTCTGATTCCGAATTTATGAGGCTTGCTTGCTTTACATCCCGGCTTCGATCTCAAACCTGACGTCTCGCGAAACGATCCACCGTTTTTCCGCATTAAAATCTCAACGGTCTACAGTTTTTATTCATTTCGCAAATGCGCTCTCGGATCGCTCGCAAAAAGAATATTTAACAGACTACTTACCGGCTGCTGTTTCATCATTTTTTAAAACTCTGCGATTAATGGCGAAGGAGTAATAAATTTCTCAACAGCAGCAGCAATTTTAATAGTGGAGCCAACACGTCAAAAATATTTATTTGCTATTTATCAAAACGGATTGCTTGCTGGTGACTGTTTAACCATTTTTTAAAAGTCTACCAATAATGGCAAAGTATTAAAAATATCCTCGACAGCAACAGCAATTTTCATATTGAACCAACACGTCAAAAAATGTATTCGAAATATTTATTAACCGTTTATGAAACTATTTATGAAAATAAATCACTTGCTGGCGACTGTTTCATAATTTTGTAAAAGCAGCAGCGATTTTAATAGTGAACCAACACATCAAGAATATATATCAACCAGTTATGAAACAATTTTTATGTTGCGTAATTATTTCGCTAAAATCAAGCATAAATTTCAGAAGAACAATTTAGAGATTGTCACGCTTCCGGGAATATATTTTTCGACCAGACTGAATGAGTACATCCTTTTAAAAAAAATATATCGATTGCGATCTGAAAGGGAACGAGAAGATCATGTTACAAATGGCGCAGAGTAGTATTAGGTTCGATCCTGGGAGCAGTTCGATCCGCGTAGCCTGCAATTACGGGGGATTTCGAAGGTTGTCAACAGTAAGACGCGCTCCAGGATATTCCGTGTCGATTTCAATTCACAGAAAATTGCTACGAGCAGAGAAACACTATAAGGATGTTCCATCCATGCGACGCGGCGGCAGCTAAGATTCGGCTTGAAAGGATTCCAGACACTTATCCGGCTGATTCGAGGAAGATAAGGGAAGCTTGGCGTTCTCCGGCTGAGAATTAACCGAGCATCCCTCGATGAATCTCGGAAATACGGTCGCCGGGTCTATTTCCTACATCTTTGTAAGAGCTTCCTCTCTCTCTCCCTTCAGATTTTCTCGTACGGTTACAAATGGATTTTCCGCGATTTCGCGTGAGCTTTCCTCGGGCTTTACTACTGCGGAATCCGTCTGATTGTGGGTGCAATAAATCCATAAATTGGGCCCATAACTACGGAAGTGGTCTTATGTAAAAATCTCAATAAAATTTTGATCTGATTTTATAAAATTCTGTTCGATTTAACGAACCTTTAAAGTAAAGGACGTTATTTATAATAATCTAAAAATGTCGTTCACCTCGTGCCGAAACAGAAAATCAGTGCACAATTGTATATCAGAAAGCAAGTATCGAATTTTCCCCGGCACGGCCGGTTTTCACAAGCTTATGCAATTCCATTAAATAGTAAAAACAGCCGCGCATTAAAGCACGATCATTTCGCATGCAATGGCCCGTATCATGCGCTTTTTGTTTGTGTAAATCGCGTAATAAATGAACAGCACAATATTATTATCATTTTCCAGCTGGCCCGGCTGTTTTGTTGGGAGAAGAAAATCCGATTAAGCGACCTCATCAATCATACAATGACGGCGGTGGGAATGGAATTATTTAACGGGTGACCATGATGTAGACATCACCGGGGTTCCATTCGCGTTTTTCATCCACGTTCCTGTTCCTTTTCTGTAACGTGTCCGCTTGTGCAAATTTTATGCCGTTTCGCGCGACCATTCTCTAGATCCTTCTTCACGCCACCAGGTGCACAGTAGAGGAAGAAAGAACGACGAAATGAAAATTTAGTGACGATTACACCATTAAATCTCGGCGATAACGATCTACTTACATGCTGCATTAAAATCTCGAGAACTGGCCAATTTCAGAAATTAATGAAATACAGTACATCAGAATTAGACAGCGGATGTTATGCGTTCATGACAAAAATAAATAGGTCTACCTTAAAACAGTAAAAACATTAAAAAGATTTTAAAAGACAGTGACTCCCATTAATATTTCGACGCTCTAAAGAAGAACGATAACTTTCTTAATATTGGACTATACGATTTGAACTGTTTCGGGAGGCAGGAGCAATCAGTTTACTACAGCGAAAAGAAATTTTTTCAAAAATTGCAACTGGTCGGAATTGTAGAGAAAATACTGAAATTTGTATTTCACAACCTTTTTACGTGTGGATCTATATTGAGAGAGAAAATTGAAAAAATTACATTAAAACGGTAAAATGGGACATTAAAAATTCCGCGACTGAAATACCGTGTCATTCGAGAGTCGCGTATTCTTTTTTATCGTGTTCCACGAATTTCCATGTAACTCGAGTGCCCTTTTATTCAAGAGGCAGTCTGCATACTTTCGCGGCGTAGAGAGAACGTCTGACAGCTCGGAAAACGTAGTCTTTTCGAGATTGTGATTAAACCTTTTTATACGTCGAGTGTCGCGGACCTTTGAAACACCTTTACATTTCAGATTTAAAGAGCAGTGCCCTTTCGAAGTTACAAGAATACATCTAAAAAAGAAGAACTGAGAAATTTGAAGATTTATAAAAACCTCTATAAAAAACTTCATTCTAATTTAAAGTTTTGCGCTGTCAAGCTTCAGTCGACGTGTCTTGAAGATACCGCTGGTTCCGCCGAATAAAGGTAGGAGAATTGCGACGGAAGGTCGCTCGAGGTTGCTTCGGTGTGGACATAGCTTGATATCTTTGGGTGGCATGGCGCGTTGAAACCGGAGCGAACTTTGCCATTAAAGTTCTGCTCCGCGAACCGCTCATTTATCCCGGTTTGCGGACGAAACCGCACTGCTCGTCAAACATACGCTAAATTGAATTTGTTCGCAGGCGCGGCGTCGGAAACAATTAATTTTTAACGTTCTCGGAAATGTCGCGGCGATGACGGGCACATCTGTATGTGTGCGCGTGTCCTGCGCCTAGTGGTTTCTGTCAGATTTCCATTATCACCCGGAACAAACATATTCAGGAAAATGTTGATTAGCGATACGCTACTATTTTACACAAAAATCCGCAGTCTACCAGTTTATCGTAAAACTTTATTATACTTTGTTATATCTAGACAGCGGATTTTATGCATCTTTGACAAAAATTAATAGATGTAACTTAAGACAATGAAAACATTAGAAGAATTTAAAAATACTGTTCTATTATTTTCAACCTATTAAACATGCTAAGAATGAAAATAGATTTCTATCCCATTCCAGTTTGTTGCAATTTAGACAGAAATTTTTCATTTTGCACAAAGATATGCTTATTTATATCTAAGGAACCCGACCAGCAATGAGAACGAACTACAGTGAGGCAAACTTAAGAGATTTGAGAGATTTCAGATTTCCATTATAAATATATAAATATATAATCATATTATATCAATTATTAATTATATTATATAAATATATAA
Organism: Lasioglossum marginatum; assembly: GCA_028455795.1. Classification (NCBI taxonomy): domain Eukaryota; kingdom Metazoa; phylum Arthropoda; class Insecta; order Hymenoptera; family Halictidae; genus Lasioglossum; species Lasioglossum marginatum. Next base: position 13,454,650 of record CM052245.1, on the reverse strand, counting down.
TCCATTATAAAATGTTAACTAGCGATACGCTACTATTTTACGCAAAAATCCACAGTCTACCAGTTTATCGTAAAACTTTATTATACTTTGTTATATCTAGACAGCGGATTTTATGCATCTTTGACAAAAATTAATAGATGTAACTTAAGACAATGAAAACATTAGAAGAATTTAAAAATACTGTTCTATTATTTTCAACCTATTAAACATGCTAAGAATGAAAATAGATTTCTATCCCATTCCAGTTTGTTGCAATTTAGACAGAAATTTTTCATTTTGCACAAAGATATGCTTAGTTATATCTAAGGAACCCAACCAGCAATGAGAACGAACTACAGTGAGGCAAACTTAAGAGATTTGAGAGATTTCAGATTTCCATTATAAATATATAAATATATAATCATATTATATCAATTATTAATTATATTATATAAATATATAATCCATTATAAAATGTTAACTAGCGATACGCTACTATTTTACGCAAAAATCCACAGTCTACCAGTTTATCGTAAAACTTCATTATACTTTGTTATACCGAAGAAACCCGACCAGCGACGAGAACGAACTACAGTAAGGCAAACTTAAGAGATTTGAAGACCTCTAATGAAGTCTCTCCGGACGTTCAAAAGAACGGAAATCAAAAGAACGCGTGGCAAGAAAGTTCGCAACAGCGGAGCCCTTTCCCGTATTGCGCTTCGCTGAATAAATTTATCATTACGACTTGAAAACAAGAAACGCAATTTCCCAATGCCAATACTCAATTACGCGGACGGCGAAGTTGTAACATTGTATTCCTTCCACAAAGACGCCCCTGTAATTGCAAAAGTAAACGTAAAAATCGTTCGAATAATTCCCTACGCGGTGAAACGATGTCTGTTCCAAACGAGTCCGCGATCGTTTATTTAAAGAGACAGTCTCGTGCGGGCGCTTCGAAATTGTACAATTTTCATGCATTTTTCAGACCGATACTGCTACTATGAAATATTCTGTGAAATCATAAAAAACTGTTTCTTCTGAATGAATCCATTATAGATTTGAAGACTGAATCCTCCCTTTTAAAACGAGCGCTTGAAGCTTGTTCTTCGATTTTTTGGGGCTGTTTTATAGAATAAAAATGAGGAACGAAGGTTGTGCCTAAATCGAGGCAAATGTGCAGTACACCTTCAAAGCTCGATAACTCGACTAGAAAAGATCGTAGATCGAGTTTCAAGCACTCGTTTTAAAGGGGAGGCTTCAATCTTCAAATCTGCGTTGGTTTCATTCCCGAGAAAAAATATTCAACTTTTCCAGAGACGTTTCAATGTGTAAGATTTCGAGCCAGAAGAGTATCTTGGAAGTTCTAACAACTGAATAAAGAATTTGAATAACTAAAGTGGTATGTATCTCGTGCTTCAGTATAGTGTCCAATGACTTGCTGTGGCGCGATTAGATAATCATTGAAAAAGAAGAGCCGCGCTGCGGATGCGTTAATGCCGATCTATTAAAGAAACACGTGCCAGGGAACTCGTGAGCGAACATGCCGTTTATCAATGAGCGTTATCGGCATTTTTCCAATTGGCAACGTGTAAGTACTGTGATTGCCATTGTTGCTGCTCGGAAAATTTCTTACCGGAGTATCTCCTTCGATTGCAAAATTATCGTCCGAGAGGATGATGCCTTGTTGCGATGCCGACAATCTAGTGTTTTCCATTAATGAATCTGCGAAATTGATAACTGTGGATGCAAATTTATTTGAGTATTTATTTATGTATTTATTTATGTATTTACCACAAAAATGAGTAGATGCAATTTGAAACGGTAAAAACAGAAGAATTTAAACATGTTCTCATGTTATTTTCAATCTATTAAAGATATTAAAAAAGAAAATAATTTTCTATTTCATTCCAGTTTGTTGCAATTCAGGTAAAACATTTTTAATTTGCATAAAGATCCGCCGTCTATTTCTTAAGGTAGCTATATATACTTTCCAATGAAATCAGCGAATCAATCCACGAAGATTCATTCCGGTCGGATAATTAGCCCGTTTATACAAAGCGACGATTATTCGAAAAATCTGTATCGCCATTGTCCATTGAAGGTCTCACGGCAGGCGATAAGAATGATTAATTTGCGACGTTAATTGGGAATTACGATTTCCAATAATTGTCCAAGCGAAAGCGATTTATTTCCCCATTGCAAAATCCGTTTGAATATCTCCTTTCAACTTCTGCGATCCTACTCAACAGGTGGAGGAACATGCTGCCTCATCCTGTCTATTTCTACGTGTAGTTGAGAATCGGATTCCACTCGGCGGAGGTTAAAGCCCCGAGTCTCTGACATTCCTGTCGACATTCGCGTTCATGGGAATCGCCCCAACACCGATGTATCACTCGATGATACTTTAGTGATGTGGTAAATAGGCTGCGGATTTTCATTCAATTTTTACACGTCCAAATGTGTCCAGAGGATACGTAATATTTATTTAAAAGTTTAGTATAAAAGTCTGTAATCTACTTATTACACCAGCGAAATAATTCGACCACCAATTTCCACGAAGCTCAGCGCCGCAACTTTCCTCAAAATTTAGTCTCGCGTGCGTAATGATCGTTAACATGGTTCTCGGCGCGACAACGTTGTTCGATCACCTGTTATTGTTAATTCCATTGCATCCCGCCCACGTTATTCATCCCTTCGGGGGGGCGTAATTAAAGTTCAAGGTATTGATTCCGACCATAAACAACGTTTACTATCTTACAGCTACGACCCCTGCATGGAAGAAACTCTTGGCGACTATCTCTTGTTAACACGCTCGCTGTCGTCGATGGAATATTTTATTAATTACCGCGTATCCCAGAACAATTTAAAAAGTACAACGACCATATTTTCATTCAGTTCGTACGAGCTTGTACAGGGTCAACCGCAAATGTTTTCAGCAGATACGGTTTGATTATAGCAAACTTTTTGTCAATGATTTCCAAGGTCACCTTAAATTTTTTGCAAATACACCTATAATCTTTTTACACTTATCTTTCAGAGGATTTCGAAACGAATTCGGTAAATATCATAACATTAAAAAAATTGCTTTCTTTTTTGAACATTTTCGATCGGACTGCTAACTGCTGAAAAATGAAAAATTGCGAGTCATTTGAATTTTTAGAATATTGTTCAAACAAATACTCTGATCTATGTCTTAGTAAAGAATTCACAATTTTAACAGAGATATTCAATGAAGTATGCTTTTGAGATCAAAATATAGTTAGTAAAAAAATTGTTATATTCCATCCATCCATTCCGTCCATTGAAGTACATGGTGAAATGCAACACTGATCGATGACTGTACTATCGATGCCACACTATCGAGTAATATTCTAAATTCGTGATTCTAATAGCGAAACCGTCTATTATTAGGCGAAAGACGCAATCTGATGAAGCCAGATCGCAAGTTTCTGTTCACGTATGTTACATTTAATATTTTACGCAAATATTCGGATCACGTATGTCCGATTACGTCACTGCTCGATATCGTTCACACAGATTTATACGGACGATGACGTCAGTCGAATGTATCGTGATCCGAATACACACTCGGGACCGTAATCGTTCAGATTTCAAATGTCCCGCCCTTGCAACGTTTGCTAAATTGTTGAACAACAATGCCGAAGTGGAATCGGCCTTGCGAAATAATAATCGAGAACAGTCTGCTGGGAGGATATTTCTTTTGAAACTGTGATGAAAGCTCGTCGCGAAAGAAGTGGAATTGTATCAAAGAGAGTATCAAACTTTACTTTTTATTATCTTACTCGATTTTGTGCTCCCTTTACTTTTCACTGAAATTTCTTACGCGATAAACTTATGTTCCTTTGGCTTTGGGGTGGAATTCTCTTATTTGTCAAATCTATGTTCCTTTTAATATTTATCTTCCACGGCTCTATTCATATACATTTTTTTATGTTTTATATTTTAAATAATACTTTCACGCTTAACATTGGACTAGTTCGAGTAGTCCCGTTACTGACAGCGCTTTAATTAGTTCTATCTAAACAGCTCCAGCAGATAACAGATAATTATAGTTACCTTAATCAGTTTAGAATAACAATTTTTCCAACAGTCATTAATCGAACTTTATGTAACGCGTAACGTTGCATTTTAGGTCATTGAAAGTGCATACTATAAAATATTATAGTCAACAAGATTTAAGAGCTATTAATATGAGCAAAGATTTTCATAATTTCTACAAAACTGATTTCATCGATATTCACCAATTTATCATTCAAATAAACAATACCACTCGCGAAATAGATAATTTCAGGAAATGCATCGGCAGTTAGCGAACATGGATCGCCGTCTTAATTAGTATTCCCAACTACTTGATCGACGACGAGGCGACATCGGGGAACAGAAGCTAATCAATCGTAATTACCGATTAGTCAGTAGCAATAATTTGTAGTCGGCTGATTTTAATCAATTACGTGAACAGAGCGTGTGGACTATCCGGTTGCCAGATTGTAGTTGGTCAACGAGAAGAAAGGTGTAACGTTTCTGAAAACGACACACGAGACTGAACGAAAACTGCCGGCGTGTGTTCCTCGATGTTATTCGATCAATATAAATTGCTGACTGGAAATGTCGCGGCGCATTACCTAAAGTTCAACGATTCACGGCGAGAACGTACACGCGTGCTCTACACTGGATGCCCTCTCGTTAAACACAGGCCCCGTATCAGATCCCTCCCTCCCGGGGATGATGTTTCGCGAAATAAAAATGAATTATGCGAGGTTGATGCTCGGGGCAGCAAGCGGTCCGTCCAAATGCCAGAAGCCACGGAATGCTCCTCGATGAACATATTTTCTTAAAATACAACCAACTATTTTTCACCATTCTAGCTGCATAATTGTTTAATGCCGACAGGAATCCGACTAGGTGAACTATTGTGCATTTTCGCGCGTTGAAATGGATGGAATGACGTTTATCAGGTGCAAGAAGCCACGGAATGCATCTCGATGAACATATTTTCTTAAAATACCCTAACCATCAATTTTTCACCATTCTAGCTGCATAATTGTTTAATGCCGACAGGAATCCGACTAGATGAACTATCGTGTATTTTCGCGCGTTGAAATGGATGGAATGACGTTTATCAGGTGCAAGAAGCCACGGAATGCATCTCGATGAACATATTTTCTTAAAATACCCTAACTATCACTTTTTCATCATTCTAGCTGCATAATTGTTTAATGCCGACAGGAATCCGGCTAGGTGAACTATCGTGCATTTTCGCGCGTTGAAATGGATGGAATGACGTTTATCAGGTGCAAGAAGCCACGGAATGCATCTCGATGAAGATATTTTCTTAAAATACAACCAACTATTTTTCACCATTCTACCTGCATAATTGTTTAATGCCGACAGGAATCTGACTGGGTGAACTATCGTGCATTTTCGCGCGTTGAAATGGATGGAATGATGTTTATCAGGTGCAAGAAGCCACGGAATGCATCTCGATGAACATATTTTCTTAAAATACCCTAACCATCAATTTTTCATCATTCTAGCTGCATAATTGTTTAATGCCGACAGGAATCCGACTAGATGAACTATCGTGCATTTTCGCGCGTTGAAATGGATGGAATGACGTTTATCAGGTGCAAGAAGCCATGGAATGCATCTCGATGAACATATTTTCTTAAAATACGCTAACCATCAATTTTTCACCATTCTAGCTGCATAATTGTTTAATGCCGACAGAAATCCGACTAGGCGAACTATCATGCATTTTCGCGCGTTGAAATGGATAGAATGACGTTTAACAGGTGCGAGAAGCTTGAGGGCAGAGTTGTGTTAATTTAAATACATTGTTATACATCACATAATTACATCACATAATTCGAATCTTTCGCTTAATTTAATTGCTAATTGCGCGAATCATGTAGAGAGCGGATCTTTCTGCAAAATCAAAATTGTCTACCTGAATTTCAACGAACTGGAGTGAAATAGAGATTTATTTTCTTTCTTAATACACATGTTTAATATTCTACTGTTTTTACTGCTTTAAATTACACCCACTCGTTTTTGTCATAAATGCATGAAATCCGCCGTCTAATTACAAGATACGCAAAATGAAGATGGAGAGTTATGATAAAGACAAATTTGTCATTTAATTGAATTTATATTATTATTCTTATTTTGACAAGGCAGCTTTGATTTTTGCATGATGCTGGATTATAAGTAGACAGCATAAAGATTACCATTCTTTCTTAATATTTTTAATAAATTGAAAATAATAGAAGACCATGTTTAAATTAAAAAATAAAGGAGATCTTTATAGGTGGACCACGCTGTATATAATTCATAATTACAATGTGCTTTGCAATTGTGTTTCACTTGTAAAAACAACTACAAGAATTACAAAATACATTGTAATTTAATTGAACATGATATACTGATGATACAATGTAATTGAATTACCTTGTAATTATAATTCGTGAAGTAAGTCAATTGTAATTCAGCGCAACTCTGCTTGAGGGGGCAATTGTTCAAGCATTGTGGAGAAGCTGTGCGGAAAGCTGGGTCTCTGTGGCGCCGTGGTTATTCAATTTTCAAGGATCTATCCTCGAGGCTTCTTCGGCTGCTCGAGAGCACACCTCGCGTCGGATTCCCGTGGCTGGCGTGTCCGGCAGATCAAAGGACGTGTCCGGCACGCGCTGGTATCGTTGGAAATCGTGTTGCGGATCCTATGGCTCGCGTTTTCAAGGGGATGGCAAACAAACACCCCTTTGTGCTCTTTGATTACTCGACGGTAGAACAGCCTTGATGCAGTTATCCTTGCTGCGACGCCGAAAGAAAATGACACCGTGTTACAGGACAATAAACGCGCCGACACGTTCCACAATAGGATTATTCTTGAACGTATTGTGCATTATCTTCCCACATTTTCGTATGCAATGCATCAAAACGCGTCAAATAATTTGTAACAGTTCGAAAGTGTCACCGCCACAATTTCCGGTCTTCTCGCCTCGTTTGTGGCAAATGTGCTCTGCAGTATATCTTCAAAGCTCGGTAACTCGACTAGGAAAAATCGTAGATCGAGTTTCAAGCACTCGCTTTAAAGGATGGGCTTCAATCTTCAAATCCGCGGTGGTTTCAATCGCGAGAAAAATTTCTCAATGTTTCCAGAGACGTTTCAATCTACAACATTTCGGGCCAAACGAGTGTCTTCAAAAAGAAGAGTTCTAATAACTGAATGAAGAATTTTAATAAACAGGACAATAAACTTCTTCGACGTATCGAGCGTTCAACAATTGCATTATCTTTTCACATTTTCGTATTCAGTGCATTAAAACGTGTCAAATAATTTGGTGCGAGAAACTTGCGGAGGCAGTTCGAAAGTGTCACCAACACAATTTCCGGTCTTCTCGATTCGCGATTACATACGTGTCCGTCAGAAAAACGTTTTCCGAGTTCCGTTGACGACACGAGCGATTGGCGAACGCTTGGACTCTTGACTCCAATATTTGTTTACTCTTCCATGGAGCAACGGTCACGGTGTTATCTGAGCCGTGGACACGAACTCTTGTAGAAGCTGCTCGTTTCGCGATCATTGAATTTTCATCCTGATTCCCGAGAGTTATTCCTGCCCTTCTGATCCTTGTGCAACCCTCAGAAACAAGTACCAACCCCGGCAAAAATTATTCGATCAAGCGAATCAAGCGTCGTTGCAATTGTTCAGATTTCAAACGTGAAAAATATTTCCGCTAGCCGTACAGGTAAGTACAGTGATAAAACTCATTATTATAGAAGGAAAATATTAATATAGAAATTTCATTATAATTCTCACGTAAGGTTTGTCACTGAAATTCAAGTTGAAATAGAGAAATTTTTCTTGATCTTCAACTTGTTGAAATTGTGATTTTCTCTTGCACCCCTTTGAATATTCATCGTAATCTCTACTCACGAGTTTTTGCATTTCTTTCGTTCTTTCGCACGTTATCTCGTGTGTGTTACGAATCGTTACAAACATTGTAGGAGCGTTACGAAACGGTTGTATAATAGTCGATAGCAACAAAATCAATAATAATTAATGGCCGAATGCGATTCCGCTTACTCTACATTTTTTCCAGTTCGAAGATGCTTTTATCGCCAGTGAACCATTTTCGTACGAACATACGGAGAATTGTATGTCAGAAATCATTTCGAAAAATTCGACGTTGTCTGTGGTATGGAAAAAGAATTGATCGTTCTATTTTAGTGCAGCTTCCGTTGCGTTGTCTCCGTCTAACTAATTAGAACGCGAACGTACCGAATCGATTCGATAAGGAGCCATTAAATAGAACAAAACGACCGTTAGTCGAACTGAATTGGAGTCCTTTCGCTATCGACAAGCGCATGGTGCAAACAAATGACTCAGGAATCGAAACGTACGAAGTCCATGATTCTCACTCGAGAAACCGTCCGTTTCGACAGAATTTTTCCTGATTAGCTTACTTCCTCGCGAGCAACGATTAAATAACATTATTCATTTTTTTTGCACCGTCAGGTTTCAGCTTAGAAAATTACAGAAGCTTCACTGTATGTTGTATATATCCAATCAATCAATTTCATTTGATTGTTTCTTTTAATAAGACATATGCTGAAGCATATAAAACGAGGTGTTCTTTAAAACAGTAAAAACATTAAAAAGATTTTTAAATACTGTCATATTATTTTCCGTCTATGAAACATAATCAAGAAAGAAAATACTTGTCGCAATTCGTGTAGAAAATGTTTATATTGCATAAAGATTCGCTGTCCAGTTATCACAAAGAAAAAGAAGTTCTCCCCTTTTAATCTGCCGTTCGTTAGTTTCGATCAACCGCGTAACAAGCACACGGTGAAAACAATGATCTGGATGACAGTGATGCTCGTGTACGTCACGAACTCTGGCATCAAATCCATTTCCGGTAGGGGGGCCCATCCGGCAGCCGGAATATGTTAATAACGCTTCGGCCGGCGAAAGAATGCACAGATTACACACAGCGTCGTTTTCGAAATGGATTAATAACTGGGCGCGACGCTGAGCTGCTCGAATTGAGTCGTTCCAATTGGTATAATAATTCATTGTTTCACTGCCGTCCACGTGGCCCGAGAGCCATTCACAAAGAAAAGGAAGTCGTGTTAACGTGATGATGCACTAATTGATTCGTTGATAATGCAATGAAGTGTTTATTCTTCGAACGAGGTCGACGCGCGTACAACACTATTTATTTACCTGAACATATTACATTGTTTATTTACGTAATACACAATCTTATTTAACTCATTCAGCGAACAAAAGAATGTTTTCCTGACTGTGTGAACATTATTAAATACAACACTATATTATGTATTGATTTATTCAGTGAACAAAAGAATGTTTTCCTGACTGTATAAACATAATTAATTGGTCGACTTTCATTTCATTTAAAAATTGACGAAGCAAGTCGAAAGAACAGTTTGGTAACCAGTGAAAAATCTCAGCTTATCAGATTCAGAAGATTTCTGGGGAGTCTGATCAACGTTGCTTTCTTCAGGAAGTTTTCCAGGACTTGCCTGGCAATTTTCCGTTCAACTGATTATCTTCCCCAACGAATTATCTGCCGGGAGCGTGTTTACGCATCCGGCCTCGGAACTCCGTAGATTATTTCGGCTGGTAATCTTGTTTCCTAGAAGATTATCGCGTGCAATTGATCGTTTAGAGGTTTTTTCCTACGTGCCGCCAAGTTTAAATTCCGAACTAGTCCGAAGAACGAAAACGCGACGGACGGACTCGCATAAACACTGCCGATATCCGAGCTGATAATAATTTATTAGAATGCCGGGGTTATCGAATCTGTACTTTCGTCGTGCTTACACGGTATTTTTGGATTTATGTAACGCGTTCGCGTCGATCCGGAACGAACGGTCTCCCTTATCTCGCGTGCCGACGTTTTAAAGAAACTTTCGGCGATTTCGAATCTGTTCACACCCTCCGGAATTTTTTCTGGGAAAATTTGTGGAATCCATTTCTCAACGATTACCTTATTTCAAAGTACACGTGTAATTTGTGGTATTTTTTCAGTTGGAAAATCCTATAAATTGCTCGGGTAACAGAATATTCTCTTCCCAAAGTTGCCACAATTTCTTTGAGCTGGAACATCGAAGACATTGAAAGTCGCAATCACATTTTCAGCGGCGGTGTAAACGATCGTGAATGATATTTACTTTTTCCGGAGCATATAACTTTATTGCGACATGATATCACGCGCTCGCTACTATCCGCGGAAAGAGCGATTTTCAATGTACACCAAATGCGGCGCGAAAACAATGCCCGAAGCGAAAGTATATAAGCCGGACGCAAAAATTTCGCGCCGCCATCAAATTTCGTTGATAAAAGGGAATACGAAACAGCGTTGGATTTCCAAAAATGTTCCGCGATCGACACGGCTCTTGATTACGTTCATCCTCATTTTGCAACATGTAAAACATATTATACAACATCATTTATATATATATATATATATAAAGACTAGTTAAAATAAAGTCTGTAAAGTAAAATAAAAATTGATTTCATTAAAGGCAATATTACAATATTCTTCAATTTTTCTAATCGTTTACAGTTTTATATTTCGTCCAGCCAATTTCTTTATGAATGCATCAAAATCATACATCAATCATAATTACCACCGATTAGAAAGACACCTTTTGAATTTTTTGTCAGATTACTAATTGGATTATCAGGTATAATTCGAAGAGTTAAAACAGTCCGGCAAACGAAGGTCCGGGGTACACATTTAGATAGGAGTTTCTCAAACAAAAATATTGCGGACCATAAACGAAGCATTTCCCTGTCGCTCTCGATCTATTTTTTTCCGCGCCGCTGCACCGACGGCAATTAAAGATAAATGCAAAACGCGAGCTCGCTTCGGAAAAAGGCGACGTGCAAACGAACAAAAAAATAAACAGAAAAAAGGAAGAAAAGAGTGAATCGAGTAACGCGATAAGCCACAGGTCTCCGGGACAGAAAAAAAAAAAGTTGTGATTGCATGTGACACGGGACGATCATAAATCGATTTATCTCCGCCACGATTAAACATTAAACTCACGATGTTACGTCCCCTCTGAAACAACCCCGGATAAAATCGACTTTGAATTTCCGAGGGCACAGCATCCCTTATTTTTCAAGTCTCCGACGAAAAATGAAATCACGATGGGAAGAACAATCGAGAAATGTATTATTGGAAGAAATCTTCGCTGCGAATAATTCTGTGCTTCGCGGAAATGATGTATATGTGTATGTAATTAAACAAACACGAAAGTTCTAAGTATATATGGGAGGTGACATTTATTACACGAGACGTGAAACTATATACAAGTAATTTTAGAAGCCCTTGGCGAGTTAATTGAAGTCGAACTACGCAAGTAAATGGCTCACTTTCGATTAAGTTTTCGCGACCGGGAAGAAGTAAGCGAACTTTCCTTTTGCATCCTTCGGTGGATCAAGATTGCACTTAGGAGTTGACATTTATTTCTCGAAACTGAGGGAGCACCACCACCCGTACGATAATTTTAAACATCCTTGGCAACTTTTACGCGACAGTCGAACCACACGTAAATAGCTCTCGGTCTCAACGAAATTTCTTTTATTTATATAAAAGTAAGTTGATATCATCTTATTCTTGCAGGGGATGTTGGTCGCACATCAAGGTTGCACCACGTCTAACCATTTCGTAGTTCAATTCGCTTTAGTCGGTGTACGTATGAATTCAAGTCGAATTAAACAATGGTCCAGTGGTTAAATTTTAAAGAATACAGCTTTATCAATCAATTATATAGTCACCGTTCTTTTCTGCAATTAGAAAAGAATGGTGACTATATAATTTTTTTTTACACTGTACTATGAACTTTCGCTCGGGGGACCAGAAATTATCAACTTTTCTGAATGGAATATTATACAATTCGACGAAAAAGTGATAGAACTTGAACTTCCAGTGCGAGGAATCCAAGTTCCAGTTTATACGCGAGTAAAGTTGCTCGATTTCAAGCGCGTTTGAGAGTTGGAGCGCTGCCATATTGGATTCCAGACGTAGGAGTTAGATCTGGGTTAGATGTTGGATTGGTCCTAGAATTTAAAGTTTTATCAGTTTCTCGTCGATTTCTCTAATATTGCATTCGGAAAAGTTGAAAATTGTTGGTTCCCTCAGTAAAAGGTCAACACTTTCGAAGAAATGGATGATCTGCCGGACAACATTGCATCGTCATCAAAAGAAAACTGTAATCCTTCATCTGCTGGATAAGATCAATTAGCTGCTCGGGTTGAAGTTCAAGGTCTCGGACGAATCTTCGAGGAAATGGCGGAACTCCATTGAACCCACGCGGCTTTTCATACAATTTTCTGTAACGGTGGATCCGTGTACGTCACTCCCAATTTGTACGAAGGAAACGAAAACGTTGTAACACGGTCGCTGAATAAGGTATGGCGGTGGGGTGGGTCGGAGGTAATTTCCGGCAGACTAACCGTTCCACCGGAATTGCATTTCACCTGGTGGAGCAATTGTTAAAAGGAAGTTCGTAACCCTCTGGCGAAACAATCCGGCTCGAACGCGGACTCTTTTTACCTTTTCCAGCTTGACTTCGGCTAATTTTCCCGGTGTCTTCTCGTCTCGTTCATTTTCCAGCGGTTTCCATGGCAATGCGCGCCGCTTGATCCGATTTTAATGCAAATTCGAATGGTCTCGTTGCTAACTTCGTTGTGCATTAACCCCTTGACGTGGAAAGACGTTCTTTTTGACGTTCTCCACGCTCCAATAGAATTCTGTCCGATATTCGCAAGTATTATCACCAACGTGTCTATTATTATAGGGACGTTTCGAATTTCTACGAAAATTACATTCTAATGTTAACCGTGCACCGGTATTTTTGGAGCAAAATGAAAGAAAAAAATTTGTCTGCGTAAGAAACTTGTAAAATTTTATTGATTTTGAAAACATATCACAGATACATTTTTTGGAAATTTTCCATTCATCAACTTTTTATTTCCGTTTCACCCCATACATAGAGAGAAGGTTAAGCTATTCAGTCATCACTAAATGATAAGATAAATCCTATTGATCTACAATCTTATACTAGATCTACAGAAAGTATGGTGGTATTTATCACCCTATACTTGTTTATCCATGAATGACAGCGTTTCTGCGAACGTAGAGATTTGCAACTAACTTTCCCGGGAAAAAAATGGACACGTGTGATATAAATCCACAGTCTTGTAAATGATGATCACAGTATGCGTGACTCTCTGCTGACGCCTATGGCATCTTCGATATTACATTTATGTAATCAATGACTCACTCAATCTTTCACTCGGAACGATTAAAGATTATTTCGCGATTTACCAGACTGCAGAATGAATTTTATTGAAACAGAAGATGTAACAAGGAATTAATAATTTACCGTGGATTGCTTTAGAAAGAAATGCGACTTGTTATTTATGTAACAAGGAATTAATATAACGGTCGGGGAGAGTTCTTTTAATGCAACTTGTCACGTGAAGAATGATAGACTGCAACAATAGATAAGACATCAACATTTGCATACGGTCTGTTTCGTAAACTTCAAGTGCAAATAACTCGAAGGAATCATTGGAAAAGTCAATCTTATCTATGTATGCGCTGGCGTTCCTGCGTATCACTAACGTAGACTATGTTAGGGTAGAGCATGCGTACAGTGAATAATTCTAAGTGATAAGGCTTCCGATTCGAATTCTGTGTAAGACAGACGCGATCAGAATTAACAAACATGTTTATACTTTTATTTTCCAGTAAACAGGTACGGCCAGAAACGACATACATTCCAAAACATTCACAGAATACAGTACGACTTCATTTAACGGTTGAATATTATTATTTCTTTTTGCCATATGTGTTATTATTGTTCGCTGCATTGTTTCACAGATGCACGAGTTATCTAATGTTCCTGGGCTATTATGCAGCGAATGTCGTGTAATTGCAGCTTTGGAGATGGCCGTGAAGATTGTGCACACCGCGTTCATTTACCAGATACGGATTTCACGAGTGAGGTTCGCGTTCAAAAATTCTTGCCGTTTAATTATTGTTCGATTAGGTATGTCACGTGACAACAAAGCGAGAGAATTTATTCTTTTTTAAACCCTGAGCTAGACTCTATGGAGGAACATTTGTACATTTTCTGTTTTAAATGCAGCGAAATCTTAATTCTTACATTTTTCCATAAAATATCTCCAGGAGACTGGAATAAATTATTTATCAATTACGATATTATTCTTGAACTCCTTTTAATAGATAAGGAATAATATAATATATTATCCCAATATTCTTAGTCATTTTAATAGATTGTGGTTAATATAATATTCTATAATTCGTTCCAGTAAATTCAGAACAATATATAATAATATTTATAAATCCTGTTAGTATTTTTTGCTGATTAACATTTGCACATTTTCTGTTTTAAATGCCGCAAAATCTTAATTCTCACATTTTTCCATAAAATATCTCCAGGAGACTAGTATAAATTATTTATCAATTACGATATTATTCTTGAACTTCTTTTAATAGATAAGGAATAATATAATATATTATCCCAATATTCTTAGTCATTTTAATAGATTGAGGTTAATATAATATTCTACAATTCGTTCTAGTAAATTCAGAACAATATATAATAATATTTATAAATCCTGTGTTAGTATTTTTTGCTGATTAACATGTGCACATTTTCTGTTTTAAATGCCGCAAAATCTTAATTCTTACATTTTTCCATAAAATATCTCCAGGAGACTGGAATAAATTATTTATCAATTACGATATTATTCTTGAACTCCTTTTAATAGATAAGGAATAATATAATATATTATCCCAATATTCTTAGTCATTTTAATAGATTGTGGTTAATATAATATTCTATAATTCGTTCCAGTAAATTCAGAACAATATATAATAATATTTATAAATCCTGTTAGTATTTTTTGCTGATTAACATTTGCACATTTTCTGTTTTAAATGCCGCAAGATCTTAATTCTTATATTTTTCCATAAAATATCTCCAGGAGACTGGAATAAATTATTTATCAATTACGATATTATTCTTGAACTCCTTTTAATAGATAAGGAATAATATAATATATTATCCCAATATTCTTAGTCATTTTAATAGATTGAGGTTAATATAATATTCTACAATTTTCGTTCCAGTAAATTCAGAACAATATATAATAATATTTATAAATCCTGTTAGTATTTTTCGTTGATTAACATGTGCACATTTTCTGTTTTAAATGCAGCGAAATCTTAATTCTTACATTTTTCCATAAAATATCTCCAGGAGGCTGAAATAAATTATTTATCAATTACGATATTATTCTTGAATTTCTTTTAATAGATAAGGAATAATATAATATATTATCCCAATATTCTTAGTCTTTTTAATAGATTGTGGTTAATATAATATTCTACAATTTTCGTTCCAGTAAATTCAGAACAATATATAATAATATTTATAAATCCTGTGTTAGTATTTTTCGTTGATTAACATTTGCACATTTTCTGTTTTAAATGCCGCAAGATCTTAATTCTTATATTTTTCCATAAAATATCTCCAGGAGACTGGTATAAATTATTTATCAATTACGATATTATTCTTGAATTTCTTTTAATAGATAAGGAATAATATAATATATTATCCCAATATTCTTAGTCATTTTAATAGATTGAGGTTAATATAATATTCTACAATTCGTTCTAGTAAATTCAGAACAATATTTATAAATCCTGTTGGTATTTTTGCTGATTTATATTTCGCCCATAAATCTCTGTAACAAAATACAGGCAACTAATGAAGACACGACTGGGTTATTTATGTCTCCCGACAATATGCTGGCAGGGAAAAACCTACGTTTCTCAATAGAGACACCAGTTGCTGGAGTTCCCTAGCCCTCCCTTGCGCACCCTTATAGAGGCGCACCATGGTGGTTGATGTGGGTGAAAATTTGACACTGTCTCCGACCACTCCTTCGAGAACGTGCAGGCGTCTTTTCAAGATCTCTCCCATTTAAAGAAGATAAGGGGAAGGGTCCCCTTACAATAACAGTGGCAGTAAATTCCTGCTCTTTGAAATATAAATCCTTACCACTCGAATGGCGACTCTAAACATCTGTGTACGAGGTATCAATTTCATATCCATGAAAAGATAAAAATCATGTAAAATCGAATTATTCTAGGATGGAAGAAATGTTTAATTTTCGAGTTGAAATAGCTGCGAGTGCAAAGGGTTAAACCCAATTTTCATACATCAATGCATTTCTTTCAACTGAAATGATTTTCTGGTGAAATTGATCTGCAAAAAAGTGAGTTTGCGAAACCTACAACTAGACATCCGATCTTTATGCAAAATAAAAATTTTCTACCTGAATTGCGACAAGCTGGAGTTAGATAGAAATTTATTTTCACTGTGAACATAGGTTGAAAATAATATAATAGTATTTCCAAATTCTTTTAATATTTTTACTCTTTTGAGTTATGGCTACTCATATTTGTTATAAATGCGTAAAATCAACGATCAACAACACTCAAATCACCAACAATCAAAGCAGTGTCTGTCAAAAATCTGGTAGAAGTAAAATCTGGTAGAGAAGTAGTCAAAAGTCTGGTAGAGTAGAGAGATATGAGAGAGAGATCACGATCGAGATACTAAAACCCAATACCGATCGAAGGTCACGATAGTAAACAATGAAAGATCCCGGTAGCATGACGAATAAACGAGTGACAGGGTGCGGAGCGTGGCGGAGCGTGCACCGCGGTCTGTTATGGCACAAAGGGTACTCTAATCGTCGCAGGTACTCACAGGTAAACGTTCAAGGAGTGTAACCCGGTGTCTTGTCGAGCCGCCACGCTGTCGGCTGTTTCCTTTTGCGGGCAGCGACAACGGCGACGCACGGGATCTCGTTATCTCAGTGTCAGCGTGATGAATAGAGTACACACGAACCGTATGCCAATGTCCAGCTGCCATGGGGACACACGATGGCGACAAGAGCCAGCCAAAGAGCAGAGGGAGAGGGGACCCGCGAGAGCATAAAAGCACGCACGAAGAAAAGCATCGGAGCTTTTGTGGTGTTCTACCGTGGTCGCTTCTCTCGTGTCCCAGCTGATATTGTGTGACAGGCCTACTACGATTGGGCTTCTCTCTACGGGGACGTCATGGGGCATCCACCTCGACTCATGGGGACGGCCCTAGCATGCCTCTTCCTCATCTTCGCGGCGGTCGACGCGTCCGGTAAGTCGAAAGTTCTTCCAATTCTCATCGCCCCAGAAATTAACGAATTAGCCACCGGTAATTACGACGGTTTTTCCCCAAAGTCTCCGGTGAAGATTTTTTTAATCGACCTTTTATAAAGATTCCAATCGCGCGAGTCCGTCTGCCTCTCGGTGGAGCATAACTAGTGGAAATTATAGGAATCTCTTCTTCCCGAAGTGTTTGGAACGTGCTAATGCGGTGAACTCGTTTCTGTGATCAAATTATTAGAGATACCTGAATTGATGACCGAAATAATCAAATTTTAAAAGTGGTCTAAGTCATATATTTCTTGTTTCGAGACGTTTAAAGGATTACATTCGAATAAATTGAAAAATGTTCTTATATTATGTAACATTTGAATTTGGAATTTTATCAGTGTCGATTAATGAAAATTTATTATGAATGTGAACACTAAATGCATGTTCAATATTGTAAAAATTACGATAAACTCATTGCTTTTTAATTTTGACTTGGACCACTTTCATAATCGTCGGCACGTATTTATTCCGATCGTACTCGAAATATCAAAGTGAAGTTAACAATTAGTGAACAAATTTGTGCATCAAAGAATCGTAATTAAAAAGTAGAGGAAACCTTTCCGATGAAACTTGAGGATTTTCAAATTTTATTCCAACTATGGCACAGTGACAGGTGAAAGGTTAAGCAGCTCTTCTAGCAAGACAATCTGCGATCTTCCCGCAGAAAGCACGTGTGTGCGTCTTTCTTAAGACAAGTTTCGGGATTTTCGTGAAAGGCGAAACTTTCTCCTAGAGGAAAAGAAATTAGGGAAACAATGATATACCTTCCCCGAAAAAATACTGGAGGGTTTATCGGGTAATAGAGCGTGGGCGGACACACTATTTCGACGAAAATGATCCCCTCGCGACCGGGACTCACGACAGCTCTCCATTCGAAAACCTAGAGGAATTCATTGGTCGCTTAAAAGATTGCTTTTTACGTTGGAACGTCACCTTTAATAATTCATAACTCGAAAAATACGCTGCATTTTATAACACCGTGTGTGGAATATTTGTTTAAAATTTCAAGCAAATCCCTGTGGCAGGGATTTAGCATTTTATTTATAAAACTCGGACCGCGTGGACGTTCGAAAGTATACGGAGGTGGTAATTTTGAAAAATCGCTGTGATAGAATATTCTACGCAAGCGACAATGAAAATCGATCTCTTTGAACGAAGGAATTACGAGAAATGTAATGCAACTCCCTTAGGAAGCATATCTTCGGCAGGTCGTAAGTCGTAGGGGGAAGCAAATGGCGTCCCTTCGTTTTCTTTTCTTTTTTTTGCGGTCGCTCGTCTTCCAGAGAAAAACTGGTCGGATTTTCTTCTCCTCGGGAAAACAGTTTTTTTGTCGAGCACAAAAAATTAGAGGCCAGTGGTATTTCGGTGGGGGAAAAGGGTCGGCCGTTCGTGCGTGTTAAAGGGCAGTTGATAGAATGTTAACCATTTACGAGCATTTGCTGGAGGAAGACCGTGGAACAGGAAAGTTTAAGGCTGTTCAATTATACGAGTGATTTTCCTCCTCTTTTGCACGATTTTCTGTTTACCCCTTGGCAGCAGTTAGAAAGTATTTTCTTAAATTGGTTGGGTGAAATATGAAACAGTAAAGGATTCGAAAAATTTAAGAATATATTTAATGATAATTTAAAGAATTATATGTATATAATGTCATTTTTAATGGAACAAAGTCATTAAGGGCTGAAATGAGTTTTTATTTTACTCCTGCTTTCCACGATCAATGCAGAACATTTTTATTTTGCATGAACATCCGCAGTCTAGTTATTACTTAAACTTATTTTAAGTCGCAAAATCCTGATATATCTTGACAGCCGACGTTTCCGATGTCATTGCCTGCCTCGCAGTGATTTCTAACCATTCAAGTATTTTTTGTAATCGTTTTAAATATGCAAAATCAAAGTAGGCATTTCGTAAAAATTAGTAAAAATGCAGTGCAGCAAAATTTTTGGTCGGTAGATTCATTGTAGAAGTTGTTCCAATGTCCAGTTTGCACTTAACGAATGCGGGCTGTCTTAATTCATTAACGAGTGGTTATTAAGGGGCTCCCGAGTTGTTAAAAAGTTACAACGACCCGTTCATCCTCGAACGAACTGCAACACTTTGTTCCCCTGCGAGGTAAGACATTTTCGAGTGCCATATTTTGCTATCGCATTAAAGAAATTTCTCCAACGATCTAGTGAACGTCATGCCCCGTCTCACCAGCATTTTTCAGCGGTTTTAGAGCCTCGACATGGCAACTAACGTAACCCTGTAGACTCGGACGAGTGAAAAATTGACTTCGTCAGGGCTGGAAGTTTGTTCGACAAAAAATTTCCCTTATTAATGCGATGCAACACGCTTTACAAGCTTTTTTCCTTCGATCTTTCCCCGCGAAAGTAGGACAAACTGTCTTAAGCCATGATGAAGGAAATAATTTTTTTTATCTTAATTAGGGAAATGTGATTTACGAAAGTTGTTCAGTAAATAATGATGGAGTTCAATACTGTGATCTCAATTCGATTAATTAACCGTGGATAAATGATGCTTTAACGGAACATTAACTTTAAACAACTCTCGCCCGAGAGATATAAAAATGTCTAGACAGAAAAATGTCAGGAGGATGGAATCGAGAGTGGTTGAAGTCGAGACGAACGAGACTCCGTGAGATAAAAGATAGTATTTTCTGAAAAAACCCTGCGGCAACCCTGCTCGGGAGGGAGCAAGTGATAATCGTAAGATAAGAGATAAAACATACTAGTCTGACGCGCCTGTGTATTATAATGAATAAAATCAAAGAATATATCTGATTTATACACAAACAAAATTAGGCATTCACTTTTAATTATTCGCACGTAGTATTTACAATCTGAAAACTTTAGATTTAGTGTTTCAGGCATAAACAAAGGGGTCGACCACACTGGCAAATATTTATTTTGCATTGAAGTAGTCACGTGACGCGTTTCGTCTCGCGCACGTGTCACAGTGTCACGTGACTAATCCGATACTAACAGAGAGGGGGTAACTTTTCCCCTCAATTCGCGTTCACTCATCTGGTTAATAAATCCACTATCCAATACTGCATGGAATATTGATAGAACATTGTATCATTAATTATTTATCACTTAAAGTTCGAATCAATTTCACCGTAGCTGTTCATTATTTTATGCATAAGTTCTCTAATTAAAAAAAATTCTCCCAGCCCACCTACGCCTCCGACGGAAATAATTACACGGAAGATCCTCCTTCCCTATAAATTAAAATTAACTTAACCCAGTTCCGATCTCGACCTTATTCCTTTGATTTCATCAATATTTTTCCTTCTAAACTAATTTCGACTACTGTTCAATCAACAGACAAGCAAACATAAATTCGTCCGCTTGCATTCGCGCTGCACTATTTGTTAACACTCTCAACTAATTGCACGCGTTACTGGAAACAAGTTCTGGCAAACAAATCTTCGCCAAAATACGCACTGCTGCACAAACGTAGAAACATTCGTATTCGTTTATGTGCGACTTCTTTAATTCATACTTGCTTTATAGATGTTGCTCCTTATGTAAACCTGATATAGAGAAGGCCTGAAAATAATTTATAATATTCTCAAACAATGTTCCGTAAGGATATAAAATTGTTATTCTATACATGCTAAATAAACCAATCGGTTTGAAGCAATAATAAATAAATAAATTTGAATGTTGCCGAATAAAAATCTAAACCGGAAAGGAGAGAAATCCGAAGTATACTAATGCGAAATCCGCAAACACACGTGAGTCCCCGGATGATCGTCTACTACCACCTCTGCGAGGTTGAATAAATAAAAAAATCGGCAGTGTGGCGATATTTTATTCGCGCGAAACGTTTTCCTCGGAGCGGGTTTCGCGAATCGGTGATATATTTTGAAGAGCTATCCCGCGCCGTAGCTGTGTGCTGATTCAATTTACACGGGGAAAGTCGTCGGCCAGCTACAATGGCGCGAGAGAGCAACCCTCTGCACGGTAACAAATTTTCATTCAAGTTTGTTCAGGGCCAAGTTGCCGTACGCTCGCCTCTAAAATGCATGGAACTACCCCTTTGCAGGTCTCCGAGGAGTTTCATGTGGACCGAGTAAATAAGCTACCGCCCCCGCAGATACGTATCCCGAATAAAAGTTTTCATCCATCGCGAACGGCGACGTTGTTATCGAGGCCGCCATAAAAGAGAGAGGGAGAGAAAACTACCCTCCCGGTGAAAAGCTCTTCCACTTTTCCCTTGTTCTCAAATAGCTGCTTAGCTTCTTTTAGTATCATTCGTGACGGAGGCCAAGAGTATCAGCTTGGTTAGAACATAATTCGTATTAAACGGAAAAATACGATACCGAACCGCGATACAATTTTCATGATTTTCTCAATGCTGAAGAAAATTTGTATTTGCCTAAGTTCGCTCAGTGATGCGCAAATTATTCATTTTATTTTGACACCGTAGCTTTTGCATGACGCTGGATTGTAAGATATGCAAAATGGAGATAGAGAGAGTTATTTACTTGAATGCAGTGATATGTGTAAATTTGTCATTTAATTTATATTATTTCTATTTTGACAACATCGCTTTGATTTTCGCATGATGCTGATTATTATGATGCTGAATTATTATTTTTCTACATTTACTTGAATGCAGTGATGCGCAAACTTGTCATTTCATTTATAATATTATTTTTATTTTGACAACGTGGCTTTTGCATGATGCTGGATTTGTAAAATATGCAAAACGAAGATAAAGAGTTATTTGTTTACATTTACTTGAATACAGTGCATGTGCAAATTTGTCATTTAATTGATTTTATATTATTTTTATTTTGACAACGTAGTTTTGATTTTTGCATGATGCTGAATTATAAGATATGCAAAATGGAGATAGAGAGTTATTTACTTGAATGCAGTGACGTGTAAATGTGTCATTTAATTTATTCTGTAATATCATTTTTATTTTGATATAGCATTGATTTTTGCATGATGCTGGATTGTAAGATGCACAAAACAGAGATACAGAGTTACAGTAAAAATGCAAATTTGCAGTTTAATCTGCCCACGCAAATCGGCAAACGTTCCGAAACGATCGAAAACTTTCCAGCGAAGTACCTCGTTCGTGTCTCGCGGCAATCGAGCGTGTTCGATTCGCGGAATTATCGGACGATTCGAATTTTGTCGATTGATACGCCGGTCGATAAAGAGGGTCTACGAGCTACGTTGACCGTGTCAAAAGGTTATTCGGCGGTGTCAAGGATGAAGAGATTATGCCGAGCATGCGATGTTGTAAACGGAGATTAATCCGAAAAAAGATAGGATTACAGGGGATCGCCAGACGGACCGAGAAATTTCACCGTGACTGTCGTGAGCTTTCTTCCGAATTAATTCCGAAAAGTGCAGATGCTGGACTGTCGCCTCTATTCTGACGTAACACTCTGTCCTACGATTCTACTCTCCGGCGTCCCTTCTCGCAGTTTTACAGAATTATTCTGTATACAAATTCTTTTTTGTAACGCAGATTTGTATGATTTTATATAGCGTGTTATAGCGTCGCTGTCGAGCGTACGATTATCTCTGACCTCCGCCCACTTACGATTTTTTTCATCCTCGCGGGTAATTATCATTAAGACCAGTCGTGAACTTTGAAGCGACTCGGATCTTCATTTGAACGAAACTCCGGCCAGAATAACAACGTTCGGCTTCGTTATCCATGGCTACCTAATTCTCGCCAAAGGTAGAATCGCTTTGCAACGTTTGATTTCTAGTAAACATTATCAGCGTGCGAGATTAATCCTTTAAAAATTGCTGTACCATTATTCGAACTGTTGTTTAGATTATTAAATATATTGGTACCTAATCAATAGACTGCGGATCTTTATGCATTTATGGCTTATGAAAATTTTCAAAAAAGACTAGAATATAAAATTCAATAAAATTTTGTACAATATTTATTTTTTTGCATCCACAAAGCTCCCATAACAAAGAATCATAGAATCAGATCATTTTATTTTGTTGTGCCATTTTTAACGAGGAGCAGCGAAAGGGAAGATTTGCAAAAAAGGCTAGAATATAAAATTCAATAAAATTTTGTACAATATTTATTTTTTTGCATCCACAAAGCTCCCATAACAAAGAATCATAGAATCAGATCATTTTATTTTGTTGTGCCATTTTTAACGAGGAGCAGCGAAAGGGAAGATTTGCAAAAAAGGCTAGAATATAAAATTCAATAAAATTTTGTACAATATTTATTTCTTTGCATCCACAAAGCTCCCATAACAAAGAATCGTAGAATCAGATCATTTTATTTTGTTGTGCCATTTTTAACGAGGAGCAGCGAAAGGGAAGATTTGCAAAAAAGGCTAGAATATAAAATTCAATAAAATTTTGTACAATATTTATTTCTTTGCATCCACAAAGCTCCCATAACAAAGAATCGTAGAATCAGATCATTTTATTTTGTTTTGCCATTTTTAACGAGGAGCAGCGAAAGAGAAGATTTGCAAAAAAGGCTAGAATATAAAATTCCATAAAATTTTGTACAATATTTATTTTTTTGCATCCACAAAGCTCCCATAACAAAGAATCGTAGAATCAGATCATTTTATTTTGTTTTGCCATTTTTAACGAGGAGCAGCGAAAGAGAAGATTTGCAAAAAAGGCTAGAATATAAAATTTCATAAAATTTTGTACAATATTTATCTTTTTGCATCCACAAAGCTCCCATAAATAGAATTTTGTACAATTTTTATTTGTTTTGGATCCAGAGAAAATTCCCATAACAAAGAATCGTAGAATCAGTCCATTTTATTTTGTTGTTGTACCACGTTTAACGAGGCACATCGGAATGTTATTCAGCGGAAGAAAAAAAAGCATCGACGGTCGGAGATTTGAATAAATTTTTCAAAATCCCATTTGGAAAATAGAGTGCCACGGAGAAATGGGTCATATCTCTGAGGACTCGTCGTCCACGCATCACGTTGGATCGAAGCCAAGCATCCTGGAAAGGGAAATTTTCTCCGAAAGTACAACTAGTCTCTGGCAATATTTAAACGTAGAAATATTATGGTAGATATTTATGAAAATGCGGAGAGAAGATATACGGCGAGGGATCAACGATATGAAAGGCTTCCTCCACTTTACGTAGACAATTTGTTGATGAAGTTAGATGGATCATGATGAGCAATGATTATGCCGCGGATTCTTTGAATTATTAATAATGGCCGGTCTCTCCCATATTTCTGACCCAGTTTCGCGCGCGAAGCGATTTAATGCGTTTAACGCTTACCACTAGACTGCGAATTTGATGCATTTATGATAAAATGTCGTCTTAACAAGATTTAAGGACATCGGTATATTAGTTTCAGTTCAATAAGATAGTTACGAGAATAAGACACTTTAAATCTGGCTCCTGAGTCTTGCAATCAATGCAAACATTTTTTATTTTGCATAAAGATCCGCAGTCTACTTGTCACTTAGAACAATGAAAATATTGTTCTATTGTTTTCGAAACTAATAAATTGATTAAGAAAGGAAAATAAGTTAGCTGTGGAAAGGAGATAAATCTAGGTACAGTAATTATAGTAATTGTGAAGACTGTTCACGTAGGAAGGACGCGAAATAGATCGTCTGGAGGATAGAAATGCAGACCATGTTCTGCTAATTAGAACTTTCCTCTTAATTTTGATAATGTCGCCACTGGTATGAAGCATAATTTCCAATACCAACTTTCACAGAAACATTTATTTCTTCATCTTAACCCTCACGTCAATAACCAAAATTTTCCTCGATATTCAATAATGTTCCACTTTACAGTTTCAACAGTGACCATCCAAGAATTATTATTGTAGTGTTTTCAAACTCTTCAAAAATGTTCGACCTCGATCCCATTAAACTGGAGAAAAAATCAATTGATCTCCAACAGATTGATTCGTTCGGAAATAATATAACAACATTTTTCTGTGTTTCTGTTCATTAGTAATGAGGTGTAATGGAAGGAAAGGTAAAACACGCTCGAAGGCAATAAAGAGCGAGCGCAGGCAACGGCCGAGAGCCATTACTCCATTTACACTGGAAACCTATCCTCCGATCAATTTATCAATTACGCAGCAGCTGTGCAAAGGAACGTTGTTGTTAACTTCCCCGCGGTAATCCCTACGAGTTTATCGAACCCCTTGGAACGCAGAAAATAATTCTTATCGGCCGCGAGGGGGCAGAGCCAACGCGAAACATCGTCGAAAACAATATTGCTCAAGTTCAAGTGAAACCTCGCGAATCTGTTTACGATTCGCCGACTATCTCGGCACGGCCTCCTCCCTTTGATAGTTAATCATCGACCACGCAAATGAACTTCTGCAAAATTGTATTCTTTTCTCACAATTTCAAATCTCAGGCTAGAATAAAATAAAATTTTTAATCGGTATGTTCATCTATGTATATACTGTTTATCGGTGTATTTATATATTCCGAAATTTTATTCTTTTCTCGGTAATTTTTTTAATTAACAATCTCCCACGGTAAATGCTGCTATTAAATTAAGCAGACGCTGAAAAAATGTCTAACACGATGTAATGGATAAAAAAGGAGAGGTTCGAAAGATCTATTGAAGGATAAACAGTTAGCATATTCCGAAATTTTATTCTTTTCTCGGTCATTTTTTTAATTAACAATATTCCACGATAAATGCTGCTATTAAATTAAGCGGACAGTGGAAAAATGTCTGACACGATCCAATGGATAACAAAGGGAAGGTTCGAAAGATCTATTGAAGGATAAAAAGTCCTTGAGAGTGACCACTGCACATCCTGATCCAGTTAATGCTCGCCGAGCGCCATTTTCACGTCGTTTCGTTAACGAGTTAAACGCGTTAGAGTACTATATGTAGAGTACTATACCGTATAATCGTAAAGAAAGAAAGCGGAAGAGGTGAAAGTTTCTCATGAATGAAATTATTGTTGCGCAAGAAAACTTGTAATGGGTTCTATGCATACATTTCACGACCGCATCGTGGTCGTTCATTGACTTCATTATTACCCTTTAATCAATCTAGCCGAACAATAGCACTTTTAACTTAATTACTTTACGCAACCGGATTGTACGAGTTAACCTTTTTCATTGAGAATAAAAGGCTTCGGAAACTGATCGAATAAGCGTTCAATGATTAAAGTTTTCGCGTTACTCCAATTTACCAATGAACTTTCTTTATCTTTTTTATCTACTGTTGCTTTGAACTTTCGAACAAAAATGTGAGAGTGTAGAATCACAGCAATGAATTGCTTCCGAAATTATGATTGATTGAAAATAGCTGCTTCTGGCGCCGACAAAACTTGTAGACATGAAATTCTATTTTTTTCGAGATTTTCGTAGATCAATCTGCCAACGAATTTCCATAATCGCCTGTTATTCAATAATTGCAGCCTCGTGCAAGTTCCGCGAGATTTTCTTTTCCTTATTTACTTTAAATTTTAATTACTCGCGTACAGTAATCACAATCTGAAAAACATTAGATTTGCAAATATTTGTTTTGAAATAGTGTATTTTACTCTGATAAAATTTTAGCAAGAATTCTCTTGAAACAACAAGAAAATAAAACGGGTGATCATCGTCGTTTTTTCACGAAGCAAAACCGGAAGCTGTATGTATACATATTTGCAGCTGAGCAATCGCCCTGTATACAGAGACAAAGCGATCAGATTGTTTGATAGAATTCGCACGTGTTTCGCGAATTACATTTTCCTCAAAACAATCATGCGTCTGATTACACAGAGCTAGAGCGGTGTGCGTGTATCGATGCATACTGTTGCACACGTGTGAATCTCGCAACCGCATAACCGGCTAGGCTGGAACGAGGTCTGTATCATTGAAATGATTACAGGTCTCCGCACTCAACCGGATATTTGGTAAATTGATCTAACCTCCCCACGTCCCAATAAAATAGATCCGATACGATACGTCGCACTTTTTATCCAGCTAGACTACCATTTTCCCGGCACCATCTTTCTTTTTCGGAGAAAGCAGAAATCATTCCGAGCCACTTTCCTACCATCGTGCTTCTTACGATCATCTTCAACGCGGAAGGATTTCCTAATGGACTTCGAATCCGATGTTAATTTATAAATCTCTGTACATCGGAAAATTGAAAAATTCCAAGGATTTATTCAGTGAAATTATATTTAATGGAAATGACGACTGACAGCAGATTCTTATGTGAAATAAAAATTTTGGAGGAACAGGGACCGGAAATGATAAATCAATCATTTTCAATTCTTCTATCTCTTCACTCTTTCAGATTGCACCATTAACAACAGAATTAGCCGCTTCAATGAAAATTGATGATTGAGTTAGAAAATGTCTAGCACAAATTTTACTAGTTCCAGTTAAAGCGTGCGAGAAACTCAGTTTTACGACTTCGCGTGACTCGAATTACCTATGAAAATAATTAGACCTTCCTTAATTAAGGGAGTGGTGCTCTTCTTGGAAGGCGGTGGATCATAATAATTTTAGTCTCTCGTAAAAGATATATTTAAATTAATTAAATACCGACGTTTTCAAATGTAAATTAATATATCGTCGATTACATAAACGGATGCAGATTGCAAATATTTCCTCGAGTTTCTCGTGAAGCCGCGATTTTCGAATTCAGAATACGAAGCAGTCGGAGGTGTATACAATAAAATGTTTCCCGATGCCGAGTTCACGCGATCGACATTTCCTCCGAGTGAAAGACATGTCAGAATTTCGCAAGAGGAAATTGCAACAGGAATCCGGAGAATAGCTGGCATTCCACAGCCGGCAGTTTTCATGCGTAACAAGCAACGCATCGATTGAGTGCGTCGACACGGAAGAACAAACTGATAATCCATTCTATTATCTGATAATCAGATCATGGAAGTGTCGAGCAACTGCAATTGCATTGGCCGATTAATTTCGCAGTCCCGCTTCCAGAGTCCTTTCGACCCGGGTTTCCACGTCGGAATCGAAACTGATTTCCGCCACCTTCCATTGTTGTGGTCGGCTAATTAGGATTCTCGTCGTCAAAATAAGTACAAGCACAAAATTGTCAAAAATGTTTGAAGAATTATTGAAGATTTTTGTACTATTTTCAAACTGATAAATCTATCCAGGTTGGAAATCAATTTCTATTTTACTCCAGTTTATTGCAATTGACTTGGAGAATTCGGATTTTCCTAATTTCCCAATTTTCACAAAATTGTAAAAATGTGCGAAAAGTTATCAATATTTCTGTACTATTCTCAAATTGGTAAATCTATTCAGGTTGAAAATTTCTACTTCACTCCAGTTTGAAACCAGAAACTCCAATGAGAAGTCTACCATTTCGTGCAGAAATGTTTGCAGGATTATTAAACATTTTCACTTCATCTGTCCCGCAACAGCGTCAGAGTAAGCGACACGATGGCCCGCGGAAGAATTATGCGAAAGGGAACATTACATTGCTTTGTTCGTGTAATCTGTAGCAATACGTGCGATTTTTCGTGAGCATTTTCGTCTGGAATGCTGCCGGTGTTCCATGTGGCAAGTAACCCGCAAATTACAATAAAAAGTTGCTGTCTCAAAGTTTCCTGTCACGTACCGCCGAGCGGCCGCCGCCATTTCTCCCTTTTAGTGGAGCCAGATTGGATTTGACCGCGCGTCGTTGCTCGGTGATTTTCGAAAATTGGGATTAACACCGTCGTCTCCAACAATCTCGCCCCATTCGTCTACTAAATCTACTTTATAGAAAATCTACCATTTATCAGAAATATTAAATAAATTGAAGATGTCAATATCTAATTTCTCTATTAAAATCTATTTCTTCCAATCGATGCAGTCAATTTTTGCAATTCTTACAATTTCAGATAAAAAAATTAAGAAATCATAATTCCTCGAATAAAAAAATTTGGAAAAATTTTGGGAAGGTCTGCCTGAAAGTATAGTTTATTGTGCGTGATTCCAGTAATTTTGTCGCACGATTCGTGCAGTTTCCGAGCGGTTGATTTCGCATCGTAGCAATCAGTCAACTAAAAATAAGTCGTTTCAAGATCGGGGGTCAACTATGTCGCAGATTATTGCATTATCAACGCGACCGTACCACGAAGTTCACCGTCTCCCTGCACAGATATACTGTGCCTTCTCTCTCTCTCTCTCTCTCTCTCTCTCTCTCGTTGCTAATCGGTGACTGCTGTAAAAACTCATTATCGATCACAAAACGGAGTCAATAAGAATTTTTTCAACCGTCCTCGACCATTCCCTCTGGCCCATCGGCAATAATACATAATCAAGCGCCCTCAAGCGCATAAATCAACTCGCGCGTATTTATCGTATCTTCCGTTCACAAACAAGCTGCAAACATTGAATCGGTTTTTTAACGGTATAAACAATTTTA
The DNA here is from genome assembly GCA_028455795.1 of Lasioglossum marginatum. Taxonomy (NCBI): domain Eukaryota; kingdom Metazoa; phylum Arthropoda; class Insecta; order Hymenoptera; family Halictidae; genus Lasioglossum; species Lasioglossum marginatum. The sequence continues at coordinate 13,424,957 of CM052245.1, read as the reverse complement.
CAAACGCCCCGTTTTCTCGTTGAAATCTTAACTATGCTTTCTGGACGAGATTCGCCTGGCTCGGATAACAAACCGATTTGTTTCGAATGAAAATGAATATTCTGATTTGCGTTACAAATTTATAATCACCAGACTGCGGATCTTTATGAAGCTACAGCAAAATTGAGCAGATGAAATTCAAAATTGAAAGTCAATATATTCTCTAGTGAAATCATTAAGGGAAGAAATAACATTGAATTTAGTTTCTACTCTTCTTGCAATCGACGCAGACAATTTTAGTAATTACTTAAACTGAAAACATACCTTTGTTTTTGTGTGTGCATTTATTACATTTAATTTACATTTCACTAATGAATGTATGCGTGACGGTACAGCTAAAAATAATTAGAAATGTTTATGCAGATTTCTGTTTTGACGGTCTCCTGCTGGTGACTCATATCTGTTTTTCCATACTAGCTTATAAAAACGTTGAATTGACCGATCGACGAATAGACGAAGAATAATAATGTTTTTCATCCTGTCTGTTAATAAATCCGTCTCGTCTAAATGTTGATGTACCATGACTCATCGATTATGCGCTTCTTAGGCTAATCTAGCATTTCTTCTGTTGCAATATAAAAGGTTGCGGAGATACGTTCGGGGAATTATAAGTCATACTTGAAGAATTATAATGATTAGGATCATTTATACAATTCACTTATGTTAGGCGAACTGTAGAGGCTCAGGATTGTCCACCACGTTTTTGCGTTATGCCAATTCATCGGGGAAGGTGTTAGGCTCTCTCGTCACGTTTCGAAATCGTTAAGCAACGCGAAATAAGTTTCATTCGAGGGGGGAAAAAATCACTCGAGGGACTGGCATGAACGACCAGACGATTAATAACAAAGGCCTGATTAATTTTCGGAAGAGCGAGCGATACTGTTCCAGGCATCGTTGTCTTCGTTGCCGGCCGATTGCTATACGATCATTCGCGGCGATTATGCTGTTACGCGCTTATTGACATGATTATCTCGGTTATTATTCTGTTACACATTTATTATGCGACTTGCCAGCTCATGCGCCCGCCCAAACAAATCAGAGTATCAAAATCGTCATTCAATTGGGGCAATAAAAAGATCAACGTAGCTGCAAGTAGCACCTTTAAAAATACCATTTAAACAATTGTTGTAAACATCCAAAATGATTATCTTATTATTAGACAGCGGATTAGATGCATTTATAAGAAACATTAGAAGAATTGAAAAATACTGTTATATTATTTTCGACCTGGTAAAAACATAATTAACCCCTTGCCGTAATTTAACGGGTCAGACTCGTGATGAAGATTCGAACAAAGTCTAACAAATATTACTGGTAATCAATATTTAAGCATTATAATAAATGTAGCCATACAAAAAATATAAAATTTTAATGACACGCGTTTAACGCGTTTTAAAATTTTCTTTCCTCTTCTACAATTTTTGGTGACGAAGACTGTAAGTGGAAAGAAAATGTTGCGACGCGAGAGGTTAAGAGAGAAAATCAATTTCGATTTGTATTAATATCGAGCAATGCAAAGTCACGAGATGAACTGCCGTCATGCGACGCCAATGGGTTAATGACGGGAACAAATGACCGATTTAAGGACCGGCCGTCCCTCGTTCAATGCAACTTTGTGCCTTGATTGACCGTGAATCATTGCCGAAATGGAGGGCCGACCACCCAGTAATGAAATAAATAGTGTTGGGTAAAACAGTATTCGAGATAAAAAGTTTTATTAGTACAATGTAGAGATTAATCGCTCTGGACTTAACGTAAATATTTGTTGCTTTTGTGAATCATTTGTTCGATAATTCATGTGTGACATTTCTGTTGTTGCAGGTAAATGCACGACCGGCTGCCATGGAAGTAAGTTATCGAATATTAAAAAACTAGACCTGCCAGATTTCGTGATTGTTAACATTGTTGCTGTTTTTGGATAATTCTAGTACATCCAAACAAAGGGTATCAAGAAGGACACACATACGTATACCAGCTAACAGGAAAGACAGTGACGTCAGTCAGCCAGGCCCAAGAAGAGGCGCAACTCGATCTGTCAGCCACTGTCGAATTGTCCGTGAAACCGGATTGCATTCATCAACTGTGGCTCAAGGACGTTCAAATTAACAAAGAGGTAATCTCGCTTTAATTACCACGAAATCTAGCTAACCCTGACATTCTACGAATCCTACGAAGTAAAATCAATTTTTCTCAATGAGTACGCATTGTTCAGGTTCAACTGAGATTGAACGTGAAGATTTATTTACTATTTTTATGAAACACTTGACTCACCTTTCAGCGTCCGGAACTGCCAGGTCTTGACAATGCGATCCAGTTTAATTACCATAATGGACACATCGACTCGGAACTATGCGCAACACCTGATGACCCCCAGGCCTCCTTGAACATTAAGAGGGCGGTTATTTCTTTGTTCCAATCAGCAGTCTTGCAAGACAGCGGTGCGGCGACTCACCACGAGGTTAGTAACAACAAATTTTCCAAATTTCGAAACTCAACTCCGGATTTTGGGTGCTCTTTTCTTTAGATAAGAAAAGATTATCCCCCGATTTTATTTATGAGACAAATTTAACCGTCCCGTCATTTTTCACCAAGTGTCAACGTAACAAATGGTAACGTAACAAATTCTCCAAACTTCGAAAGTTGTCAGTCGACTCAGAATTTCATTTACTAGAAAAATTTAACTCTCCAATTATTTTTTTCACCAAGTGTCAATATAACAAATGTTAATTAACAAATTCTCCAAATTTCGAAATTCGTCAATCGACTCGATAGGCATGGTCCAGCACGACATTTTTTATTGATATCGTGTGCAAAACAATGCTTTTAGGTTGAAAGATAATCCCCCAAAATTAAGTAAGCACCCTGAACTTTATCATTTCTTTTCTCAGTTATTAATTGAGATATAAGACGAAACAAAAACGGAAATATTCGAACTTACCTCTTGTGTTTCATATATTTTTTTCACAATTATGAGCGAATTATGAGGGGTAGAAAAAAAATATTTATGCTAGACCGTGTTTATCCTACAATATATTCTCACCAAGTGTCAGGACTTATCCTAATAAGGGCCACCCTAATAAGTACCAAGGTCACGAATAATTAATTCTCTAACCAACTGCTTACAGACCGACGTGCTAGGTGTCTGTCCAACCAGCTTCTCGTTCCACAAGAAGGGCGAAGTTCTGCTGGTGGAGAAGACGAGGAATCTGGAGCAATGCGCGTTCCGCGAGAACTCGGCCCAAGGGTTAATTTCAACAACAGTAGACACCGCAGCAGAGTTAAAATCGTCGCCACTGCTGGCTTCTTCGCAGACGATCAAGCAGCGTTTCAAGCAGGGAGTGCTGGAATCGGCAACATCCACGGAGGTGCACAAATTGAGACCGTTCAGCAATGGTGAAGCTGGAACGAAGACAGTAGTAGAGACCTCTCTAATCCTGAAAAGCGAGAAACCTGACACACCAACAGCGCCGGTGACTTTACCAAAATCGCTGATTTTCGACGCGCCTCATCCAGTCGTGAAATACCAAGCAAAGGACATTGCGAACGCCGTGAAGGCAGCGCAAGAGCAGATCGCTGGGGGCGTGAAGCCGGAAGCTGCAAGCAAGTTCGCGGACCTGGTGAAAGTGTTGAGACATAGCTCGAAGAACGACATTCTATCCACGTACCAGAAAGTGAAGGCCGGAGCGGGATTCGACAAGGCTAGCCAGCAGGTTTTCCTGAACGGTTTATTCCACGCCGGGAACGGCGAAGCTGCCGAGGTCGGCGTGCAGCTCATCAAGAACAAGGAGTTGACCGACGTGCAGACGTTGTTCTTCTACACCAGCTTGGCTCTGATCCGGCACGCGCAGCTGCCCACAGTGCAGGCGGTAACGTCACTGTTGGACCAGCCTAATCTCCCTCGGATCGGCTACCTTGGGATCGGCCAGGTGATCGGGAAATACTGTCAGGACCATCCTTGCGAGAACGTGCCCGAGGTGAAGGAGGCGGTGCACAAGATCCGCGAGAAGGTCGGCAACGGAAAAGCCAAGACTAGGGAACAGGAGAACGTCATAGTGTCCGCTTTGAAATCCCTAGGCAACACCAGGTTCCTCGACGACGCCACCCTGACGAAGCTGGCGAACATCGCCGCCGACAAGTCTGTAAAGAACAGGGTACGCGTGGCAGCCATCGAAGCTCTGCCCACCAGATGCTCCATGAAATGGAAGAACATCGTGTTCAAGGTGTTGGCAGACAAAGAGCAGGACAGCGAGATCAGGATCAAAACGTATCTGGCATTGGTCGCCTGTCCGTGTCCACACGTCGCCAAGCAACTGAAAGAGACACTGGACAAGGAGACCGTGAATCAAGTCGGCTCGTTCATCCAGAGTCATCTGAGGAACCTGAGAGCCTCCACTGATCCCGGCAAGATCAACGCCAAGCATCATTTAGGACAGATCAAGCCACGCACCAAGTTCACCGAGGACTTCCGTAAGTTCTCGTACAACGATGAGCTATCCTACAAGATCGACTCTCTGGGTCTGGGCTCCACAGTTGAGCAGAACATCATCTACAGCCAGGACAGCTTCGTGCCGCGATCGGCGGACCTGAACGTGACCGTCGAGCTATTCGGCCGAAACTTGAATCTCGTGGACATTAGTGCGCGCGTGGAGAACCTGGACAAGGTGATCGAGCACTGGTTCGGTCCTAAGGGAGCAGCCTGGATAACAGAGTTGGAGGATGTGAAAGCAGAGGTGAAGGACGCCAAAGACACCGTGTCGAAGCTCGCCAGTTACACGCAGAAGAAGTTCGAGTCTCTAACTCGAGGGAAGAGGGCCGCCGTCGATCAAGGCGAGCTGGATCGTTTCGCGAAGAAGGTCCACTTGAGGGACAACGAGGTCGATCAAAACCTGGACCTGGACATCTCTCTGAAGCTGTTCGGCGTGGAGCTCGCCTACCTGAGTCTGGAAGGCGACACCAACCAAGAACACCCTGAAAATGCGATCATCGACAAGATCTTTGAGAAACTCCAGAAAACGTTCGACTCGACCAAGAACCTGCACCATGACACGGAGAACTATATCCAGTTCCTGGAGGCGGAGCTAGTCTACCCTACAAATTTGGGTACCTCCCTGTCCCTGGGACTTATAGGAACCAGCGCGGTCAAGGTGCACAGCGATGGCAACCTGGACCTGGCTAAGATATTCGAAGACCCGAAGAACGCAGCTATCAGAATTGCTTTGAAACCAAGCGTGTCCGTCAGGATCGCTGGTAGCATCATCGTCGAGGGATTAGGAGTAGAATCCGGCTTGAAGGTCGTGAATACTCTTCACACAGCTACCAGTACCGACGTATCCGTCAAGGTTCTGAACGGAAAGGGGGTGGACGTGCAGTTCAGCATCCCGAAGAAGAAGCAGGAGGTGATCAGCGTGAGCAGCGAGGTTCTCGTGAGCAGCAAGGGCACGACCAAGCCAGCGTTCACGACGAAAGGCAAGGAGCACAACGACTGTTTCGATCAATTCTCAACTATCCTTGGACTTACCGTTTGCGGAGAGGTCTCGTTCCCCTACGACGGCGTCGCCAACGTTCAACAGAAACCATTGTTCCCTCTTAGCGGACCGGCGAAATTCGCAGCGACCATCGAGAACGTCGACGCCAACGCGTACCACTTCAAGGTCCATTTGAATGACGAAGACCCAGCAAAACGCTTGTTCGAGATCGTGCTCGATACACCAGGCAGCAAGACGAACAGGGAGATCTCGCTGAGAGGAGAGGCGGGCACGCAGCCGAACCTGTACGCGCAGCTGCAGCTGAACTCGCCGTTCAAGAAGGTCCAATTGGAAGGCGCCCTGAAGAACAACGAGAAGGAGCGTACATTGACGGTGCAGCTTCTTCACGACAACATCAAGTACTTCGGGCGCATCGGTGTGGAGGCTAAAGGCAACAAGTACAAGCCAGTGTTGGAGTACAACGTGCCGGAACACATTGAAAGGCTGGCTGGAGTGAGCACTGGGCCGAAATCCGACAAGAAGTACAGCGTCCAGGGCGCTGTCGAAGTTATCGACCATGAGGGAGGTCAGAAGTTCACTACTGACAAGGTCGCTCTTCTGGTAGGCGATCAGGAAATCGTCAGCATCGCCGGTTCGCTCGCTTGGACACCCACCTCGCTGAACGTGGCGTCGAAGCTCGGCTACGCAGACAAGTTCCTGGTGCTGGACATCAACGGGAAGGCGGTGCCGGGTAGCAATTACGCTCTCAGCGTGCTCGCCAAGCCGTCCTCCGACCCCAACATCGGTTTCAAACTGGATTGGGAGCTGAAGAAGGAGGAAGACTCTCTGGATAACAAACTGGTGTTCGTTCACGGAGCTGATCTAGCTTCTGAAGTGAACCAGCTGTCCCTGAAGCAGAACGTTGTGTACAAACTGAAGCCTCCGAATCTTCTTCTGTCCACGTCGAACGAGCTCAAGTATCCCGCCGTCAATCTGAAGGTGAAACTGGACGGCAAGATCACCCCGAAATCGATCGACACCGACGTCGAGCTGAAATATGAGAAGTTCAAGTTCGGTACTGAACTTTCCGGCAAGATCGGTAAAGAGAAGCCAGGAGACTACGAGCTGGAGCTGGAAGCGGAGCTGATGGACAACAAGATCGAGCTGAAGTCGAAGCGCAGCATTCTGGACCCTTCCAAGAGCAAGTACACGAACTCGCTGGTGCTCACCCCGGGTGGTAAGTACGATTCCGAGACGACCATCACCTGGAACGTTACTAGGGATAACGCAACTGTGCAATTGAATGGAGATGCGAACTTGAACGGGAAGAAGGTTAAGGTGTACGTTGATCTGGAGGCTAATCAGCAGTTGCTGGACTCGTTGGTGTACGTCAGGGTGGACGGTGTGAAGTACGTCGAGCTCACGCTCAAGTCTAAGAAGATCCCGCATCCGACTGGTCATCTCAATCTGATCTTGAGGAACTACCTGACGGCCAATGGTCAGTACACGTACCAGAACGGCAAAGGAAACGCAAATCTGAACATCGACATCCCGAAGATCGAGCGGAAGATCCAGGCCACAGGACAGATCACCGTGAACGGACCCGAACATGCCGGCAACGTCGAGATCCTCTACGATGCTAAGAAAGACCCAACCAAGAGGATTAAGCTGACCACCAACAACCACATCACGAAGACATCGCTGGACACGAAGAACGTGTTGGAGGTCCTCGATAAGAAGCTCGAGGTCAACGGTAAACATAGTTCTCAAGGTACCTGGAACAACGGAGTGTTGGATCTGAGTCTGGACATCACTCTACCTGATGGACGGAACATCAACTCCAAGCTGAACCGAGAGGTCGTCAAGAAGGACAACAAGTACGACGTTAAACTCGATTCCGAACTCGCGTACAGCGAGCAGAAGGGCGGACCGTCTACGAAGATCTTGTTGAAGGAGAACGGGAAAGTCGTCGATGAGAAAAACGGAGAGATTCAAGATTCGATTTCGTTGACACTGATCGATACTGAAGGAAAGGATGTGGTGGCTGTACTTAATCTGGGCAGGAAGCAACAGGATGGTAAGAATGTGGAAAACATCGACCTTGAAGTGAGCGGCGCGAAAATCCCGAAGAAGGCGAAACTCGCTGGCAAATTCGGCAGAACCGAGCTGATCGGGGAGATCAACGTCGATGCTTCTTTGGGCAACGATTGGAAATTGTCGGTACGTGATCGAACACAAAGTAATTCAATTACTTTGTATTCAATTATTTCGTAATTCGAATGTCAGTCATTCGTTTTAACGTCTGAGATAAGACGTCTTAACATTCCTTAACATGTCTTAACATGCATTTAATGTAACAAGCTTGAGCAAGTAAATGGAGAAACTATATACTATTTTGTTCTCTTTGCTTATAGGAGAAGATCGAATACGACCTGGGAAACAACGTAGACAAGCCTGTCAAGTACAACGATGTGCTCGAACTAAAGTTGCCGTTCGAGAAGCTGAAAGACTTGAAGCTGGAGACGAACATCGTCAGATTGTACGCGTTCCAGGGAGATACACGTTACGAATCATCGACGCTGGCTAAATTGACGTACAACTCGGACAACACGATCCTGCTGCAGAGGGAATTCAAGTCTGAGAACGACGACTTCACTGGTAAAGTGGAGGAGAAGGATAAACTGAGCGTGAACATTGCTCAGCATCCACCTTTGAACTTGGAGGGAAGCTACAAGTACGTACCCACCGATGAGAAAAAGACTGCCGAGGTGGAACTGAAATTCGAACACGCTGACAAGAAAGTCTTGCTCACGTCCAACAACGTGTACAAATCTGATGTGGCCACTGTCAGTCTCAACCTCAAGAGCGCTCTGCCTATCGAGAAGTTCAGGAACGTTGACTTACAACTTGACTACAAGGTAGGTGCAGCCGTTGTTAGAGTCTAGGATGTTGGACGTGTGCTGAAGGACATTCCCCCACTCTACCCTTCACGCATCACGTGACGTGTTTCCCCTCAATTCGTGCTCCCTCCCCTCAATAGAATTTCAATAGAACTTCGATAGAACGTTTCCCTCTCGTCTTTCAGAGGAACAAACCAGAAAACAAGCTGCTCACGGACATCGTGGTTAACGCCGATGGCGCCAAGTATACCCTGAACAGCGAGATCCAGTCGCAGGAGGCGCTCCGTCTGATTAACGTGGTGACCTCTTGCCCGAATGGCAAAGCCGAGCTACTCTGCAAATACCAGAAACTTGGACCGAACGAGTACAAAGGTAATCTAGAGAACTCGGCGATTATGTACAGTAGTGCTCATTTTTTGCAGAGTTAGCTACCCGGAGGTCAAACTCCTGCATTACAGGGAAAAGAAAATTTTAATTTTTCTTTTTACTCAGGTGACTGGACCGTTCGCACACCGAAAGGTTTCGTCGTCGCGGACGTTCACCTCGACCTGGACAGCGTGGACGAGTTCGCGATCAACGCAAACTTCGACAGCGACAAGACCAAATACCGCAAGATCCACGCTGAGATCGCCAACAAGCCGACCGCGAAGACTGGAAAGAGGATCATCATCACCGTCACCAGTGACGGACAGAACATCGTGACCGGAAGGTATGACACAAACAAATTAGACAATCGCTTATACCGAAACATTTATTTCTTATTTTATCATAAACGAATGAAGTTTGTCTTTGAATCATTGCGTTGGACAAATCCGCGTGTCGGGCACCAGCAACTGAAGTAGCGTTCCAGCTAGAATTTAGAGAAAGTTCCACTGCTCTATCTCAATTCTATCGAAAGTTGCGCGACCTTGTCCGAGAAATGAGCAACGCGGGGCGTGGCTTCCCACTGTGGGGCGTAGCTCCGAGTGGCCCGCGCGGAGCACAGATGGCTCCTGGTTGCTGATGCCAGCTCGCCATCCTCTCGTAAAACCGTTATCTTCCGATGGTCTAAAACCGTTCTGGTATATTCGGGAACTAAGACTGCACTGTCTATCCAGCACGAGTTACAAGAAGCGCGACGAAGAAGGAAAGATCGTGATCGAGGGCAACGGGAGCCTGAAGGTCGGCGACAGCACCAAGAGCTCGTCGTTCAAGTACACTCGGCAACAGCTGACCAACGAGAAGGACGGAGAGGTGGGTGTGGCCGTGATCTTGAACGCAAACTTTGGCCCCTCGGCTATCGTCGGCGAGTTGAAACTTTCGGACAAGGAACTTCACGTGTTCAACAGCTACTGCGAGCAAACCAAGGACTGTGCTCACTTCAAGCTGCAGTCCACGTTGACGGCGCCACGTGAGTTGCTAAATAAATTCACTTTTTTGCGACCTCTAGTAGAGTGTTAGAGTCCTGATTCGCAAACTGCAAGTTCGAATTAAGTTTACTTACGTGGTTTCCCTTATCCTTTGACGCCTTGTTAGCGGATAAATTAAACCTGAAGCACCAGCTAACGGTGGAAGTTGACTTGAAGAAGTTCAACGTGCCGGCCGAGTTCGGGCTGAAGACCAATACGCAGTACAGCTATCCTCAATTAGACCACTCCTCGAATCTGTACCTGCACACGACCAAGGACAAGTCCGAGTACACGTACCAGCTCTACGTTCATCCTAAAGAGTCAGGTAACTAGACAGAGACGATTAGAGATGTGCCACAAATATGTTGGTCGAAGTTTCGCACATTGTATTTCTCTTGCTATACGTTTATCGTTCTCGGTTGCAGCTTCCATTCTGACCCTGCCCACGCGCGAGGTGGCACTGATCCTGATACACGATCTGCCGAAGACCAAGCAAACCGGCGCGTACAAGCTGGACATATCTCTGTACCTCGACAAAAAGAATAAGCCATCCGATAAGACCTCTCTGACTGCCAACGGAGACATAAATGTCGACAAAAACAGCCTATCCCTCTCTGGAGACGCGAAATTCTCGTACCCGACGCAATCCAAGGTACAATCTCACCAATTTCCACAGGCATTCGTGGAAATTCTATTTCTCAGATTTTTACGTTCTCAGCTTCCCATTTGTGTAACTTCAATTTGTCGATTTATCCGATTTGTTTAATTTTAACCCTTATAATTTAACCACGCGAGCACTGTGGTGGTGGTAGCAGCTCACAGCTCGTGGGCAGTCAATTCACTATTTCACGGATATATTTCCTTTTGAAGGACCTCTCGGTGAAAGGAAGGCTGCACTGCAGCAACGGCGAGAAATTGCTGGACGCCAACGTGGACCTCGACATCTTCGAGAAGAAGTCGCAGAAGATCTCGATCGCAGCGAACGTGCAACGTCAATCGGTTTCTGATGGCTACAACATCAGCAGCAACATCGACGTAAACAGCCGCGGCCAACAGCTCAAGTTGAATGACAAGACAGTGATTGTCCTCACCACCAGCAACATTGAGTTAGGCCACTCGTTCTCTTACAACGATATCCACCAGAAGACGAAGACCGTGGAGGCACACTTCTCCGCGGACAAGAATCACGTTCTCCTGCTGATTTCCTTACCCGACAAGGTGTTGATCAAGGACGAATGGAAATTCCAGATCTCCAAGGACACGCAGAGCCTCAACGGGGAGCTAACCCTCCTCGGGCAGCCTACCGAGGTGCTGAAGATCGAGGGCAAGGGTCTGAACAGCTTCGAGCTCGTCAGGTTCCGCAAGGGTGAGTCAACTTTCTTTGGAGAAACTTCCGGTAGATAAAGTGTTATGATTAGACAGCGAATGTTTGTGGAGAATAAAAATGTTCTACCTGAAACAGACTGGAGTGAAATAGGAATTTGTTCTCTTTCTTAGTATTTTAAAGTACACCTACTCATTTTTGTCGTAAACGCATAAAATCCGCTGTCTAGTTATAAGATAATATGTATATTATGTTATTTGAACACATGTGTACGATCTTTCTTTCCAGACAATCCGAACAATAAATTGACAGTGAACGGCCAAGTGGTCCTCGGTCAGCTAGCCGAGATTCACGCGGATTCGTACAAAGATGGCGCTAAGAAGAAGCTGTTCCGCATTCTGGTCCATCTCGATGAGAAACAGTTCCTGAAACCCGACATCTCTTACGACAAGGCGAACGTGGTCGAAGCTTTCGTGAGTGGCATTCAAAATAATAATTATTATCAATATTGGATGGTGTCGAACATTGATTTTGAATGTTGCAGGAAGAAGCCAAGAACAACAGGCTCGAGCTCTTGAAGAAATTGAAGGAGACTCAGGAGCAGGTGGCGAAAGCAATCAGTCTTGAACTCGAAGATTTCTGGAAGCATTTGGACAAGGCTCTGCCGAACTTGAAGCCGCTCGTGGAATACTACAAAGGCGAATTGAACAAATTGGAACAGGAGATCAACGCTGACGAAACTGTCAAGGAGATCCAGGCTACCTTGTAAGCGAATATTACCCGCTCATCTTTTTCTAATCAGCGAATCTCGCGAGTAACTTGACCGTTTCTTGCAGCAACAAATACTTCGGCGGTATCGTCGCTGCCATCACGGAGATACTGAAAGACCTCGCGGAGGTTGCGCAAAAGTTGCAGAAACAGTTGTCAGAGGTGTTGTCCAGCTTGAAGGAGGCCGGCAACTCGATGTACCCGAAACTGAAGGAGTCCTGCGAGAAGATATTCAAGAAGCACTTAGAGATCATCGACGCGATCGCGAAACTGGTGGAGGCCCAACTGAACTTGCTCCTGGATCTGTTGAATTCGCACAAGAAGGAGTTGCACGATCTATTGAACCTGGTCTCAGGCGTGGCACAGGACTTCTCGAAGGCTTTGTCCAAAATCTTGGAACAGATCAAACACGACGTTGAACAATTCAGCATCCAGCTGGCTAGCCAGGTGAAGGCTTTGCCGGTTTACGAGATCGTCAAGGAGAAACTACAAGAGCTGAAGAACTACCAGGTACCTGACGCCATTCTGGGAGCTCTGGAGGAATTGTGCAGCGTGGTGAAGAACGTGCTCCCGACTCAGGAACTCCAACAACTCGCGCAGCTGTTCTGCAAGTACCTGACCAAGGTCATCAAACACGAACAGGTACGTCTACGAAAGATATTCTTCGAAAAAGAAGAAAATGTATTCTACTGAGATTTTTTTTATTACAGATCAATCTGTCAGACGCTCTGAAAGAAATCGCCGCGCAAGCGGAAGTGGCGATCCGCTCGATCCTCGTTCCCCTCAAGAGTCTTGGTGGAGATGACACATTAAGCTCTCTGAAACTCCAATCACCGATTGATTGGAGCCTTCTGTATACCATCCCCGGTACACCCACCCTCCAGCTTTCCCTCGTCAATCTGGTGCTCAACAGAGAGCTGCCGTCGCTCTCGGAACTGTACCACACTTACAGGTGAGAACATCGTTCTAGAAAAATCTGGAGAAAGTTCAGAGGGCGAAGAAAGAAAAGAAAAATGAAAAATCTCGATCTCTGCTTTGCAGACCAACTCTCTACCCGAACGACATCATTCCGCCATTCAGCAAGTCGGGTGTGATCACCGACGGAGGACACATCTTCACGTTCGACGGTCGTCACCTGACCTTGCCTGGCAGCTGCTCGTACGTCCTTGCTCAGGACATCGAGGATGGTAACTTCTCGGTGGTAGCTAGCTTGAATAAGGGGACCCTGAACAGCATCACCCTCACAGCTCCAGAAGAAAGCATCACCATCAAATCCAATGGAAACGTGAGTACAGATTCTGTGCTCCAAATTGGCCCTTTTGCAAGCTAAATTTTATCATATTTGTTTATCGTATCTGTCTCGTGATAAAAAAGACTAATTTAATCAACCTCTTGCGGCCAACTGCTGATCTTCGAGGTGCAGTGGAAAATGGCTTCTCAGCTGATTCGCAGAAAAATGATTCATGTCTTAAACTAATTGAATTTCATTGTTACGATCGCAGATCCTGGTGAACAACAAACGAGCCGAGTACCCAGCAAGCACCGAGAACCTGCACGCTTTCCTGGTCCCGCCATTCGCGAACGTCAAGTCTGCTTATGGTGTATACGTTTCTTGCATACATAAGTCTCCGCTGGTCTGCGGCGTTCATGTTAACGGATTCTATCACGGCAAACTGCGTGGTCTGTTAGGCGACGGCAACAACGAGCCCTACGACGACTTCACCTTGCCTTCCGGAACGGTACGTAAGAAACAGCCAAGTCACGAAGTACGTTCGAAGCTTTTCCAGGCGAGTTCTTGGAAACCGGGAAATTCGAAGCTCACGTGCGAACCACAAACTGTATCTCTCGATCTTCCAAGGGGCAATGTTCTGTTCGGTTCCTTGCGCTAATTGGCCCCTAGGGTCTGCAAAGGGGCTTTCGTGGGATTGATTGTCAGAGGGATAAACAGATTAAGGGGCTACGGGGAGTTATATTCGAGATTCCTTCTCGAAATTATGTTTTGCCGAGTAATTGTTATTGCCACTCGAAAGTAGACGGTTGCTATCGGCGGAAAATTACCAAGATGTGGTTTACGGTCTGGAAATATGCCAGGATTAATTTTTCTACATTTTCTGTGAACTTTTTATCAGATCTCCGAAAGCGCAAGCGAATTTGGAAACGCGTACAAACTGAAGGGCGACTGTCCAGCTGCAACTGCAGTCGACCACAAGGATCGCGCGCCAATCTGTACGGATTACTTCATCGGCCAAAACTCTCCCCTCAAGTAAGTTGTTAGTAGATAGATTTGATGAGAAAATTGAGCAGGTCTAATTTAGAACAGTAAAAACATTAGAAGAATTTCAAAATACTGTTACATTATTGCCAACCTATTAAATATATTTAAAAAAATTAGATTCAACGAATACATCATTTGCAAAATCGATTTTATCCAATATTCGATAGAAATGTGTAGTGGCGGAGCGAACCTTCGTTTCGCTTAGTATTGAATCGATCCATAAAATCTTTGGAAAAACTCCAGGGAAACTAGTTACGAATGGGGATGAAGGGTCGAGCTTCTGAGCTTCCGTTAACGGCGAGAAAAATGTGATTACAGGTCCTGCTTCAAGTACGTCAACCCAAGTCAATATCGCGAGGCCTGCGACCACGCAGTGGCCTCTGGATCGTCGAATGGAGCTTGCTTGATCGCCCAGGCTTATCACTATAGCTGTTACGTGGCTGGCATTTTAACCAGCAATATCCCGGCGGCTTGCGGTAAGTTTTCTCCAATCTCCAAGAGTCACTCGAAGCGGGAACGGAAAGAATTTTTCATCGTTCCGCCGAATGAAATCACTGGGATTAATCAAACGGGTTGAGAAGGAACATGCTAATCTGTTTTACATCGTAGATTAATCTTGTTCTGATTAGAATGAAGTACTTAGACCATCTTCAATTCTGTATAATAAAACGTTTTCTTCTTCGATTTCAGCAAGCTGCAAAGTTGGTGGTGGATCAGTCGGCATCGGTGACACATTCAGCGTGAAGACACCGAAGAAGGAAGCCGACATTGTGATCGTTGTTGAACAATTGGCACCGAACGAGAAGGTCGTCAAGGAGTTGGTCGCCCCACTGATATCTCAACTTAGAGATGAACTGAAGGCCGAAGGAATAACGTAAGTCTTTCAATGTTTATTTATCGGGAACACGACATTTTTTCGGGACGGGTACCCGAAAATTTCGAGATTCTTGAATTTATCGGGAAATTTTTAGAAACCCGACCAGTTTCGACCTCTTCCCGACCTTCGGGTTCTCGCACACCCCTATTATTTATCACGAAAATTGTGAATCTAGCGGCAAATATCCATGAAATAAAAAATTTCTGTTGTTAGGGACGTGCACGTTGGTCTGATTGGATTCGCTGACAAACTGAAAGCGCCGCAACACTACACGGTGAATGGAGACACCAACGTCAATGGCGACGTGACGAAGAACATCAAATTCTTCGAGGAGAGACCAGCGATCACTCTCGAGGTAATTTTTCAACAATTTTTCAATCAAAAAGTATTGAACTACCAACGCTTCTTCATCTTGTCGACGTCTTCCGTTCTTTCCTAGTCACACGTAAATGTTCAGTATACAGAAAATATTTACGCTTTTACAAAACAAGGAAAAATTCGTCGAAATAAATTACTCCAGTCGACGATTAATTCACTGCCGAACACGGGCTTTCGGGATCGTTACCAATCCGTCTATTTGCCGAGTTGACAGCGGTTGTCCGATCCCATAGGCACCCATTAGTATTCCAGTAACACGTTGTTAGAGCAACACGTGTTCGCGCGATTCCATTAACGACAGCGAGAATTGAATCACGTTTCTGCCACGGTGATTTTTCTCCTCTAGCATGACTCATAATTTTCCAAACGCATCGCTCTCCTTTTTTAAGCCACACAAAAAGCTCTGGCGAAGAAGCACGTACTTGTTGAGTCATTATCATTATCATCAAACACGATTTATATCTGTCGGTCTAATCACCGTTTTTATGCAGTAATTTATGCGAACAGTGATTAAACACCAGCTTCACAGCTTCTCTTAGAATTTCATTTTTTCGGAGTATAGTTTAGGAAAATTTTCTGTCAGTCTCGAAAGGCTGTATGAATTGATTTACAAATAAAAAATCATTCGATCACCAGAGTCGATCTCACGTAACTACAAAATGTTGCAGATTCGTAAGCCGAACGAAAAACTTCATTAATTATGCCAATTGGTATGGAAATGTCGTTGAAAATGGCATGAAAATGAAACAGCAGCCACGTCACCGCGTGCTCGAGTTTCCGGAAACATTTCAGCTTCGAATTAAACGATACCGTATCGATTAGATTTGTTTTTGCTTGCGTCTCACGAAGGAAAATGATCGTTTCCAGGAAGCTACACAGGCAGCCACGGAGAAGCGACCATCGGCGAAGAAAATCTTGGTACCTCTCGAATACCTGAAGCAGAAATTGGACGTTGAACTCGGCACCTTGACGCTGACTGATGCTTACGAAGAAGCTATTCATTATCCATTCAGAGCTGGCGCCGCCAAAGTTGTGATTGGCGTTCATGCGACCGTCTGCGAGAAGAGTCCTCTTCCTATTTCCGTAAGCCTGAGACTTCTAATTAATTCATTGAATGAACAATCTCTTGATTTTCTCAATTTTCAATGTGTTTTTTCCATTTATTGAATGGTAGAACAATTGATTTTCTCAATTTTCAATGTGTTTTTTCCATTTATTATCAAAGTACGCGAAAGTTGATTTTTGTCGATTGTGAACGCATTGTGCGTCTATTCATTGAATGGTTTCAATGTGTTTCTCCATTTATTATCAACGGGAGTTGATTTTTCTTATTTTTGTCGATTGTGAACGCGTCGCGTCGATGCTGAAGAGAGTCCTCTTTCCTGCTACAGCTCCAACAAATAAGGCTCCTGTTGGGACAGAAAACTTACCGGGATCTCGGACTCACTTATTATCACATATCCTATCCCAGCGAGCTGGTCGTATCGGGTAAACCGCAGAAGAATATCGTCGGTTACGACAAACACAGCGTGTACACGTTCGGTGACAGCGACGCGGCGAGGCCACTCACCGGACGCGCCGACCTCAAGAACAATCTCGTCGTCTCGACCACTGACGTCTGCGCTGACTTCGCAGTTTCCGTAAGTGTTCAACAAGTGATTCTCACCTATCGACAATCCCGATCACCAGCCGTGCACGTCGGACCGAAATTTTTACTATAAAAATGATCAAACCGAACTCGAAAATGATTGAACTCTTTCTCTTAAGCTCTAGCTTGTTTTGCAACATGACTCGACAATGTTTTATGCAATCGGGAATGTTTTTATTGCAGTCGGGAGGAGCATTGTTCAGCTTGAACACCTTCGTGGACGCCAAGCCGAACCAGAAGAAGCAATTTATCCAAGTGGCCGCAAAGAGGGTCGCCGATGGCGTCGCTACTCTAGAACTCGAGCAGGATTGCTTGTGCGAATACCAGTTCGGACTCGTCGGCCGTGCTAAGTGCAAAATTGTCGGTCGCAAGGACAAGAGCTCGACGAAGTAAGAACTCTTACTATACTGCAGATCTCGCAAAATAAAAATCTTCTTAGTCCACTACAAAAGTCGAACGAGAACGTAGTAATTTACAAAACCGTGTTTTCCGTTACAGAGACACCAAAGCGGGAGTGAAGGGTTAAAGGGAGTCATCGCATCGAATTACCACTATTATTCTACCACTACTATTAATTAATGTATTTGTTACTTGATTGTAATACGTCAGGCGTTATTTTAATACTTGTAAGCGGCCAGATTTTCCCCCAGCGATTGGGGCGGGCTCGTGTTCAGGGAACAAGCGAGAACTGAGAGAAAAGATATCGTCGAGTCTTTTCTGTACATCGATCTTCCTCAGCCGAAATAAAAAGAAAATATTTAACCCTGTTCTCTTTCTCTTTCCCATTTCCATTTTCTCAAACATACTCCTGAAGCAGCGTAGATAAAGAAACAAATATCGTGCATCTCTTTCCCATGTGTCGAAGCATTACTGTACTTCTGCGATTTTCATGTTTCGTCATGGTAGAACACCGGAAAATCTACGGACACATTGTTCCCGTACTACGGGACGTCGATTCGATTTACGGCGGACGATTTGTACGGCTTACTTTTATTAAATCAAGATACCGATGCTGCACGACCACCAGCTTAATCTGAACTCGATACCGACTTCCGCACCGTTTAAGCACGTCGATACGCATCGCTACCACACGCGTACACTGTACACATACACCATACTTCGGCAAAAATATACAAGCATTGTTCTTGCACGCGCTGCCGAGAGATTCATTTATTTCTTGCAATTTCAGCCGCCTCCGTCGTCCTTTCTCCTCGACCAGATGCCGAGATTATGTCTCACCCGCTCAAAAATCGACCGTTGTCTAATGATCGCGATAAATACCGCTGCGTCTGACTATCAAACACGCCTCTTATTTTTAGTTATGGTTTTAACAGACATTCAGCGGGTGGTGAAATTAATACCGCGACCCTACCAAAAATTTCCAGGTCAATTTGCCCGAGACTTCGTGACTCTTATTTCATTTTGCGAAACACATAACCGAGAAACCTAAAATGTTAGCTCATTAATAGACTGCGGATGTTAATGGAATTTTTTAATTTCTTCAGGCAAATTTCAAGAAAGTGGGAACAAATAAAATCTTATTTTCAGTGGCAGTAGCCTCTGTGGAATTTTATGTTCTAGCATTTTGTGAACATTTTTAGAAGTCATAAATGCATAAAGATCACCTTGTTATTTTATCGACCTTTCACCATTGGATAGATCCACTTTGCGAAATGAAGGACGGATTAAGAATATCAACATTTTAAAGCGATCAACCGGAAGGGTGAACTTTTATTCAGCTGTTCTCGCAACGAATGGAAAATTATTGTTCTCCGTGCAACTGCAACTTCGGTACACCCTGTATAAATGCGTCCACTTTCTTGCGGGAGCATTTCAAGTGACCTGTTACGCAATACCGATATGCGGCATTAGGTGCAAGTTGCCAAACGTGTTTTTCGCCGCTGAAATGTGGTCTTAATTAATGGATTTAGGTTGGACGGTTTTAAAAAAATATCTTCCAGTGGTATCGCACCGGAGAGCCAGGACTATCCGAACCTAATCGTCAGGGCCGATCAGTGCTGGTTTGCACCTTTGGTAGATCTCTCGGCTGCGTGTCACGTTTTGCATAGTTATTACTTACATACGTTTGCATTTCGAATTGCTAGTGCACGTCGTGTCAGTGACCAGGACAGGTGTGTCTCATGACGGTTCGGCGTAGGAAGAATACACGGGAGCAATAGGAACGAACAGCTGATGAGTAAGTGCAGTTATGAGTATTTTGTAAATGTTTTTGTAAATGTGCTAGCTGGTGGAATGAAAAAGAAATTTATGAGTATTTTATAAATGTGCTAGCTGGTGGCATAAAAAAGAAATTGTTCTTAAAAAATGATCTGAATGCATGCCTAACATGTAGCATTACTTCAGCTCATAGAAATCACTGAATAAATTTTCTATAATTGCTTTTTAGACTTTTTCATTTATTCTTAACGTCGGCATAGCTTAATTTATAGGGAGAATATAAATGTGACTGTTACACGGGTGGAGCGGACTATGGAATTTAAATGATAATGGAAATATTAGAATAGGAAATCCAATAAATTTTCTCATGAATAGAAAATCCACAAATATTCAAAAATATGCGTCGATCGTGTGAAAACAAAAATTTTCTATCAGAAAAGAAATAAAGACCCACTGTACAGGGTGAGTCACGAAGCGTGAAGAAATTTGGTGGAATCAGCTTAAAGCTCTCCTTGAACTATGTTAATATTTTAGCTAAAAAAATTTCCGATCGAACCGCTAGCAACAGAGTAATCTAATTGTAAGCTGATCGCTAGACTGCGGATGTTTATGCAATTTTCGAATTTTGTAGACAAAGAAGAAAGTGGGACCAATATGAAATCCTATTTTCATTGCTAATAGCATCCGTAGATTCAAAGTAAATAAAACTCGTACTAAATTCTGACGAATTTAATACTCTAGCATTTTTTGAACATTTTTATAATCCATAAATGCATAAAAATGTATAAATGTATAAATGGCGAAAAGATGTCTGGATCAGAGTGCAGCCGAGCGACAGCCCAGAATAGCGTAGAAAACGAGAAAGTGTTAATCAGCGTGCGCTAATCAATCTAAGTCGACGACAACGGGATCCGAGGGATGAATAATTGCTCGCTCAGGGTCGGGGGAGTATGGTTGCTCGCGTTTCAACGAAATTCGCTCGGCGAAACGACGTGTCGTTTATCATTGATTTTATCTGCTAAACGTAACCCCTTTTTACCAAGGAATATACAATTACCGTCACGCCTCCGGTGCTGCTTGGTTCGTTCCTCGAGCACTAGAAGAGAAACGCTACCCTTGTAACGCAAGAATTTCACTTCCGGATCCCTCACTCTGTAAACCTAACCGAGCACTACTGTACATTGGCGATCGAGGCTCGAGGGGTGGTTCGATGATTCTTTTTTAGCCGCATTTACTCACGTGGTCGAAGTGTTTTTTTAAGCATCTCCCTATCGCGATGACGTTAATGCTACGCTAACGTTACGTCGGTCACGTTAGTGAAGTTTGCATGCACACCGTTTACGCTTGCCACCAAGGTGTATCTGCGGCTCGAATCGAAATTCCTTGCCAGGTTGATGAGGGAGGTTCATCAGATAGCGCCACGCTTATTTTTATAATGTTCGCCTTTATTATTCTTCTCGCCAGCGACGAGAATTTTGGAAATTTCGAGTAAGCGGTTCTTGCGATTCTTCTTTACGAAATTATAAGTACTAAATTTTCGTAAAAAGTAAATCCACAAGCTCAGAACTCGGAGTATCAAATCATGGGCACAATGAATCAGATTGAAGAATTATATCGACGTGGACGGATCGTTCACAATGCACGATAAGGCGTATCAGTGAAAATAAGAATTAAAATTGAGAACTGGAGCGTAGCCGCTCCGAGAAATTCAAGAAACCTTACATTCTGTCGGCTAGGGTAAATTCAATTATTTTCACTTCTTCGTTGCATTTTCGTTCGTACCCTTCCTTTCCATTGAAGATCGTGTATCAAAAAATTGGTTTTACTGCTTCCACCCCTCGTACAGTCCTGGGGGATGAAAAATTCACCTACGTCTATTTTTGTATATGTAAATGCCTGCAACAATTAAAGACGATATCCAAAATATTGTGCAAGATAAAAATCATTGATCAGTGGAATAAAAATTGTGCAACACGTAAGTTTCAATGTCTGCAACAATCGGTGAAATAAAAAATGCCTGCAACAATTAAAGACGATATTTAAAACATTGTGCAAGATAAAAATCATTGATCGGTGAAATAAAAATTGTACAATACGCAAGTTTCAATGTCTGCAAAAATCGGTGAAATAAAAAATGGCTGCAGCAATTAAAGACGATATTCAAAACATTGTACAAGATAAAAATCATTGATCGGTGGAATAAAAATTGTGCGGCACACAAGTTTGAATGCCTGCAACAATTAAATACGATATCCAAGACATTGTACCAGTTACTACAGAGAATTAGGATGCTAAGTGGAAGTTTCTAGACGCAGCAATTGAGACACTTGACTACTATTGTCTGCATAATCTGAGGCAGACGGATCTACTTGACTGACCTACTTGGCTGATGCGAAACTACTTAACCCCTTGGCGACCGCTTCTCTTCGTCTTCTGCACAATAAGCGTGTCGGCCGTGTCGATGATTTCAATAATAACCCGGGTGCACGAGCTCGATATCACTAATTGCGAGAATTCTCGTCCGGGAGGAAATTTATAATTACACCGGGCTTCGAGCACGTTTCATTAAAAAGGCTCATTTCAAATTAATGAATTACATCGACCAATGAATTCTTTCCATTTTACACAGCGGAAAAAGAAACTTTATTTCGTTAAGCTCGTTAAAATGAAAATGGCTCGACTCCAAGTTTGCGAGGAAGAAATCTTGGCCAGTCAGTAGAACAATAAAACAATTTTCCGTGAAAGGGACCTGCTTTCCGAACTATTTTTTAACGTCCACTGTTTAGCAACAGTAATTTCCTATCCCGTCGTGAATAGAGGGGACTGCTGTGGACTGCGAAGTGTTTGATTGGTTATCAAGATAGCCAAACTTTCCGTCAACTGTACAGGAACGAAGAAAGTTCAAGGCGGAGTTCTGCAACACCAATTTCATAAAAAAAACTTTCCGCAGAGCCAGCAATAATCTACGCGGAATAACGAGGAAATGTTATTTCTCATATTATTATCGCCTACGATAAAATTGCAGCGATCGCATAAATAAATACGTTTATTGCTAAAGCTATCTCGATGGAACTAGACAACGTACTTTCACTTTTCTTTTATTCAGTTACCTCTTGGCAACAAGTAGACGAACTCATGCATGAATAGTTAATAATATGAAAAATAGTAATACACGCAATGAAGTAATAAACTCCATAGGCAATTTGTTCTTGCACAGAACAAAATTCTTTCGCTGTTTTATGTGTATTACCACTCGTTTTCTTGCGCTTCATTCTTCTGCATAGTCTTTGACACTTTTCCAGTGACACGACCTTACGTAAATTAAGATTTCCCTTTTAAAGATAAGTGCTCATGCCAGTTACGAGTATCACCATATCGAGTGATGGTTTACAAAATTACAAGAAACGTATTCTGCTCGCCGAGACTGGAAGCGAATGATTTATATCTTATTGTACAACAACGAAACAATACTTTGTAAAAAACATGTAATTGGCGAAGTAAATTTATGTCTAACTTGAGAAATAAATTCTGAAAAATTTTCTTTTAACTTATAGAGAAAAGAAGAATTGTTAGCTTGTGTTTGAAATAATATTTTACTCGTCACTGTCATTACGTCGCAAGTCCGCCATTTTCCATTCTCGGGCTGTCTCTCGGAAGAAAGGGGACAGGGAATTTATCACTCTGTCAAGCGACGTTTCGAATCATACAGATGTAAATCTTCCTTAATAAACGTAAGTTTATTTCAACCGTGTGACAGAAACTATGAATATCGTTGTACGGCAGAAGAATTACTTGAATTGTTTACTGCCCGCCATTACCTTCGGCTAACCATCTGCGTTTCCCCTATTCAGGGACACCAGTTACACATCGGAAGACGAAAACAAAACGCGTGGCATTCAATTTGCAAAATTAGCGGAAACCAAACGTTTCGATGGGACCGAACAGAAATTCCGTGTTTCAAAATGTCCACTAAAAAGAAAAAAGCTAGACTGCTAGATCTTTATGCAGAATAAAAATTGTCTGCATCGATTGCGAGAAGTAGAAGCTAAATCGAATGTTATTTCTTCCCTTGATGATTTTAATAGAAGAGAAATTGACATCTTGAATTTTTAAATTTTCAGTCACGAAAACGGAACGACCAAATTCCGTTCAGTCTCACCGAAGCGAACGAGGCGCACGGATCAAGGTGGAATTGCATGTGCTAATATTTAAATAATTTTTATTGAATATCATAGGTAATATGAATTAGCAAAGATCATACCCACAGCGGCATTTTGTTTTTTAAATAAAGAACAATACTGCTCACAAAACACTGATCATATATACCTGTACACATTCTGTATGGCCTATGGCTCTCATCCTCTTTCACCCCCCACCCCCTTGTACACCCACCCACACACAAGCACACTCTGCCTCATTCTCGCACTCATTAAACGTCGGCAAAAATCGTCTAATTAACACTTTATATGGTACCTTAGAGAGCACGCGCATTCGTGTACGCACACCGGACACGCAATATCCACAACACGTACGCACAAACAGACACATGCATACAGACACGCATTACAAACCACAGCTGCACGCGTATGCACCTAGAAGTTACACCTATAACGTGATTGTACCTAATAAGCATGAACTTTCCGCGAGGTGTGCCCTCGATTCCGATTACGATTATAGATACATCCTGGAAACCATGGGTCCTCTACTTTCGTTAAGCTGCTCCAAAGGTAATTTACAAGTTAAGACTGGAGAGCTTCCGAAAATAATTGTTCCAAACGGTTAGAAACAATTATTATCGGAACCTCTTCACTCTCTGATTAGAACCCAGTCCGTGGACAGGTTCCGAACCCGCGGGAACTGGTTGCGCCTGACATGCACAAGACTCCAGTTTTTCTTCAGTGCATCCCCGTGTGCCACGGCAGCCTTCGAGAATGGGAACAATGGCTGATCACCATAAAGACAGACATCATTGTGCTGTATCGCACAGAGCCGTCGTCGAATGATCAGTGGCAGTGAAACTCTACAGATCCTACGGAGCAAACTCTTCAACAGACGGGAGACTTCGTCGACGTCTATGTACAAAACTGAAATTCGATCAGCATAATAATATCGTGGGGGTGGCTGGACCGCGGACGCTTCTGCACAGCTCTGGAATTAATATGTTCACTGCTAAATCTCGTTAGTTGAGCTAATCAAATGACGGAAGATAGGGAACGAAAGGCAGTGGTTTCAGCTAGATCATCGTTTTCTAAAGGAGTCGCTAGAGTTCCAATTTCTAATTTATTATCTAAGCTTCGAGGGTGAGAATGTCGTTCCGCTTCAATAAACAATCCGCGAAGGTTAAAAGTGTCCTCGAACACAACGTATAAAAGTGGACGCCTAAAACAGCAAGTTCCACGTTTCAACACTGAGAAGTACTGCTCTTACGAATACATTTGGCAAAGAACACTTCGAAAAGAACAGGGGATAAAAGCAAACAATGAACACAAATAATTTCACAGCGAACATGGAAAGATTGTTGATCGCTGAACACGCTGAATAAAACTGACTGTCGGTCAGCAACGAGCTACAATCGTGAACTACACCAGCAGAAACAAGACGTTCCACTAAAATCGATTACAGTTCCGAACGAGAAAGATTTGTACGAGCCACGAGCGTTTCAAGGGGCCAGCAGCCCAGCAACAATTAATACAAGTATACACTGCGGTCGGTCTGAACGTTAAAGTATCGTCGCTAAGTATGGGGAACCCTAACTGCCGATAATCAGTCGCTGCAGACAAACGTATTCGCATTAAAGTGTGCACCTTGCAAGCAAGTTCTTGAACAAAGTAACCGAGTAAGCGAAACACTTTACGCAATTGATCGATAGAAACCAGCGGCATTTGTTCAACACTGCTCGAAAACCGAGAATAGTGTTTTTTAGAAGCCGTGTCGAGTGTCCACAGAGCAACCATGGCAGTACACGAAGAGTACACCTTGAGGAGTAATGGGGGAGAATCTACTTTCATTCAGGAAAGGAACTCCTATTAGGGGTCCAAGTCGGATTACTATACACTTTGCTTATCCCGTTAGAAATCTTAAATATATCTTGGTAAGGCAGTGCCAGCACGGTGGTACATGTACGGTGGTGGAGGCGGTCCAGAGAAATGCCTCTGATGCTGATGCGGTAGCGAGGACCTATGAGAACCCATGGTGCCGCTGGATTGTGACACGTGCTGAAGAAGATGGGAAGTCCCATCGCCGAGATCCAGCTCCAGCTCCTGTTCCTCGATCAGCTGCAAAGCTCCGAATGACGCTGTCGCCATTGCTACGTCCGGCATCACGCCTGACAACTGTCCGTCGCTGCAGGAATTGCTCTCCTGTTGCTGGAACAAGAGAAAATCGGAGAATTTTAAATTTCAGCATTTTTGGACGTGTCTCGAGCAGAGATCGTAGTTTTTTAATAACTAGACAGCGGATCTTTATGCAACATTTTCTACCTGAATTACAACAAACTTGAGCGAAATAGAAATTTATTTTCTTTCTTATAATATGTTTAATAGGTTGAAAATAACATGACAGCATTTTTAAATTCTTTTAAGGTTTTTACTGTTTCATATTACACCTACTCATTTTTGTCATAAATGCTTAAAATCCGCTGTCTATTAATAACACGTGTGTATTTACATGCACGTGGCTTTAGTGCGTGTCATTTTAAATACACGGGTACACGTGTGTTAATGCATCCTCATTTTAATTTGTTAAATTTTTAGAACACTGATATTAATTCACGTGTCGAGACTACGGTTTCACAGGTTTCGCGGTTGTTGGAACAACAGTTTTAAACATCTGAGAATTGTAGAACCGGTGCGAAAATATTTAAACATATCAGCAACAGTAGCTGCTCCACCACTGGATGGTGTTTTCCGACAGCTAAGAATGTTGCCATCCCAAATGAAGTCGTTCCTCTAATAAACTAGAGGACTAGTTGATTACGTTCTTTTAATGGGAGTGGTTTTCAAATTAATATTTGTATCTATTTTATATTCCCACATTTTGCTTTCGAAAATGACTAACTGTATGTGTATTTGAAAATCTCGAGGAAATATTTGCAACTATTCTTGAAAGTTTGTTTAGACGTTGTTTTATGTGGAGTGAAATTTTTCGAGGACGGCATAGAGGATGGCTCCATAAAAGACTCTCGGAGTCTATCAGTATAAATTGGCAGAAATATCCACAGTCTGTACACAAAGTAGATGGTTCGCTTAACCGGGAAATTTATTTATCGGAAGCATGCTCCGTTACAAAGTTGCATATTATCTTGTCATCCACTAAACGAGAAATCTTGCATCTTACATGACTCCAGCTTAGCGAAACTCGCGAGCAAGTATTCTTCAATATAAAGGAGAAACGGACTTAATTAAAAGTTATTGTACTACGAAATAGAAATTTCTCTGTTCTTCTTCCCGGAGAGAAGCGATGGAAGTAAAATCGATCAACCGTGAAGTTTACTTTCACGTTCGGACTGAAAATTCATTCCTATAGGGGATAAAGTAAGATAAAATGTCAATTTCGATGTTTGTTGTCTAAGTCGTGTGAAAGTTTCGTCGGTATTCTCGATGTTACTGTCGAAATAAACGGCGACAATAACGTGGTCCTATCGATTTCCAGAAAAGAAAAGAAATGCCGAGAGAAAGGTTGTGCTAAACATGACGATAAAATCGATGTGAGATGAAAATATTTTAAAGTATCGATTCATAAAAATGAAACAATTCAAGCGAGCTTTTATTTCATTAATTTGATTGTGTTGAGATATTCGTTGGAAGTGGTTCTATCGGAAATGATGTTTAATCGATCCTGGGACGAGCCCGGGTCGAACAATTTCCTTTTGCAAACGAGAAGAAAAAGGCGAAGCAATCAGCTGGCGAGGCGAAAAGATTTCCGCCGGTGATAATGGAAACGAATAGCCCCCTTGCAATTCTCTCGTAATTTCGAATCGGTTAGGTTTCTTCGCGAGCCGGAATTAAGGTGTCCAATTAACGGGAACGGTTCCCCGGATGTTTCTTACCTCGGCAAGAAGCCTGCAGCTTTCTCCCTCGGTGACTATAGCTGGAAGCTCGTGTCTGTGCGCGCAGGACGATGCTGGTCGCGGGAATGTCATGTTCCTGCCATAACACAATGGCGGTGCTGTCCTCGCGTTGATTCCCATGCCAGGAGAATCCATATCTTCAATGTCAGTCAGTCTCTCGTTTTGCTCCTTCACATTGTACGCGGCCGTGTTCTGCGGAACAAAATAGAATCGACTCCCATCATCGTTTCTCCTTCGCACCCGACGCGATAATGACCGATAGATCGATCGGACTGAATCACTCGAAAGGCCCGGAATCCTTCGAGCACATTCTTTTCTTGTTTCCGAGACATGAATATCCTGAGACGCAAAAATGAAAGTTCAGAGGAGCACAAGACGCATAAAGATAAATAAACAACTCGATATGTCACACACAATCCTGTCTTGAACAAAAACTTACGCTGCATCGCGTAGGCCAGAAACAAGAGTATACATACCTGCTAACATTTTCTGCGACCTTTAACATAATAGTATACGCACGAATAAAAGCATCGTGTTATGACTCTCGCGATGAAGTAAGGCACACGTTCTCGACACGTATTTCGTTCTCGATTAAACAGTATCAACTTTCTTTGGAAGAAAGAAACAACGGAATGGGACTGTCTCGTCATCTTATTTATGGTATTTTTCTGGTTAAAATGACACCGAAAACGATATGTTTACAATTAGTGCTCCGAAAGTCGGTGACGTAGAATCGGGACCTATCCGGACGCGGTAGTGGGGGTAGTCGATTCTTAGATCACAGAATCTAAGAAACAGCACGGAGATATCAAGAAATAAAATTGTAAAAAATATTCACATGCAAATTTCTATTGCATTCGAAATTCTAGTAAATAATCGAGTGCTCACATCTGAAATTAACTCTAGAATGCTTGTTACTATTCCTCATTAATAGACAGCGGATCTCAAAAAACTGGTGGGAATGAAAGCTGATTCTCATTCTTAACACATTACTAGACTGCGGATCTTTATACAAAATAAAAATGTTCTGCATTGATTGTGGACGGCAGGAGTAAAATAAAAATTGATTTCATCCCTTAATGATTTTGTTGCATTAAAAACAACGTTACAACATTCTGCAATTTTTCTAATCTGTTATTGTTTTATATTTCACCCATTTCATTTCATAATTGATTATTTCATAATTTTCAAAAGTCTATGAGGCTAAAGACTTCTTAATGGATCCTTTAATAGCGACAACTATTTCAATTCTGAATCAACAAGTCACCCTCAGTAACGTCATCTAATAATTTCGTCTCGGATTGTAATGTAGAAAGAGATTTTTAAGCTTCTTCTTGGTACCGCACAGTTATTGAAAATCCTATTAGTAATCGCTCGTTCGTTGTCTGGCATGGTGGGCAGGATCGTTGTCCAGTGCCTACCCATTCCACTGCCTATTAACGTCGGTCGCTCCGCAGGGCGGCGACGATTGATGTCGGCTCGGGTATATCGGTGTGAGCACCACTACATTGACTCGAATGAATCGAATGTTCAAACTTCTTAATTTACATTATTTTTTTATGGGACTTTATGAACGTATTTCTGGCATTTTTCTGATTAAAATGACAGCAAACACGATATAATTTCAATTGTACGTAGTGTCTGTAAAAATGAAACACGCGGGACTCAGATCTGTCCGGCGACGGCGATACGCTTCGGCCATCCGATCCGTGTTTCATTCTGTCCTCTATGTTCGGCTCTCTATTGAAGTCTCGGCGCGGTCGGCGCGATACTCTAGACGCAATCATAAATCAAAAATAGCGTCCCGGCAGGGTTCGTTGTCACTGAAAAACACGGCTTCTGGACAACGAACGAGCGATTACTGTAATAGGATTCCGTGAAGTGTTAACATGTCGAACAGGTTGAAAGTAATACAACAGTAGTATTAAATTCTACTGTTTTTGCTGTTCTAAATTACGTCATAAAATCCAGATATTTATTAACAATCGACCGCACTACAAGGTCCCCTCACAAAAGTCATCGACGCGTCGATACACGCGGGAATAACACCTCTGCCAAAATAGCTGGTCCATCGAGGACAAAGCTGGACGTGTTCGGGACAGAACAAACTGTAATCCTAACGAGACGACATGACCCAAAACCCTTCAAGCCGGAAGCTAAACTCCTGGTACTTAACAAACTCCGGTAACTGGACGTTCGCGAGAGAGAAAAGCGGACACCCACCACTGGTATTTATTAACCTAAAGGTTCGAGGTATTTAGCGAGACTCAGAATTACATCCAGACTGCGTATTTTACGTATTCATGCCATCTGCAACGTCATACCCGAGGAGAAATATCTGTACGATTTTAATGAACTTACTAATTTAACGTTATTATATGTTTCTGCTCGAGCATTGATTTCTATTATTAAAACGGTTCATGAATATGCAATTTTGCCGACGTACAAACAGGAATTATCGGAAAAATGTTATTTGTTGATTTTTCAGATATTTCTCTACAGTTTTAATCTTCCTTCTCGTTAAATATCAAAGTTTAATGTCGAATGCCTGTGTGATATTCGAGCTTAATTTCCTCGCGTACAAAGAGGATAATGAGAAAATGTTATTTTATTATTTATTTGATCGACCTACGAAATTTTGTTAGTTCTCTGTTTCTATTTGTTTCAAATTGTTTGGATTGCGTAGAACTTCGGTGGGCGTTGGTTTATAGTTGTAAGGAGGTTTGACACGCCCACGGTTACCAAACTGATTGGTTTATGTGCAATCTGATGTTTTTGTTCTCCGGAATTCAATATATACATAGTAGAATTCTAGATTCCCATTATCCGAGTATCTAGTTAGCAGCGCGCAGCTCTCTTCTATCCTCGTGTATGACCTCTGCCCTTTTTTTATACGAATCGAGCACGTCACGAGCTGAACTGTGACGTAAACGTTCCGTGTTAACATCGACGTTCTATCTCATCTTCCACGATTATGACGACATATTGGCATCTCGCGAATTCGTTCGCAGAAATAGTATAAATGTCTTCAATATACGTGATTTAATAATATCTCTCTTGAGATAGCTACTCAAGTAGTTGCGTAACCTCCATCTTGATTTTCTAACGAAGAAACCGACATTGTTCTGCTATAGTTCTTTTTAGCGAGCTAGAAAATAGTACATAATTGATCGACCACGTTTTGAAACAGAATGAGCTTGTAAAATTTTTAAGAGGTCTTTTTAAGAAATATTTTCGAGAAAATACGAGACAAAAACGAGAAATTTTTACCCCGGGCAAATATGCAAAATCAAGTACGCATTTTCATCACCTTTTGCTTTTTGATTACCGCGAGGGTAAAAGTGTAGTACACGAAAGAAAAAATTCTGTGCTGTTTAAAGAAAGGATATACCATCGGATTACCATTTCTTTCGCTTTTTTCAACATGTTTTATGCGGTGCAAATTGTATTTCAAATAAAGTCGTAAAAGGTCATGTAATCTTTAAGTTGCCTGAAAAATCGCAAAAGATCATGGAACAAAATGTCATGAAACTTGTTTTAAATGGTAAAAAATCGGCTTTCATTTTCCCTCGAGAAATCGAAATGACTTTCCGAACGACCTAATACAATGGACCGCATAAATTGCGGGGGTAGACTCGTTTCCAGGATTGCAAGGATGCGGGGATACGCCTTCTCATTTCTCGATACTGCAAAGATGAGGTTTTTCAGTCGTTAAGAGCGCTAGATAAAAGATCAATCTAGACCGTTGATTCCCTCAAAAGTTTAAAATTACGCCTCGTAAACGTAAAAATAGATTGATCTTTGATTTAGCGCTTTTAACTTCTGAATAACCCCTTTGCATTAATGAGAAATGAGAAGGTACATCTCGCACCCTTGTAATCCTGGAAACGAAAGAATTTGTTCTTAGTCAAGATTTAGTTCTTCAAGAAATAGGTCTGAGATGAATAGACTGCGAATGTTTATATGCAATTTGACATTTTTGTAGGCAAATTGTAAGAAAGTGGATCTGAGGACTTTCTAGATCTGAAGTAGATCATAATCGTACTAAATTCTGTGGAGTTTCCTTTTCCAGCATTTTTTGACAATTTTTTGCAGCTATAAATGCATAAAGATCTGCAGTCTACTGATGAATTTCGCTATTGTGGACGAGGATCGCGCAGGTTGAACAGGTAGCCTAACTCGCGAGCGTATCGTTCCCATCTCTACGCGGACAGTCGAGTTCCGCGGCAGCGTGGGAGTGTAGTGCATCCCTTCGAATCGGGCCCGTGACGCGTATCGTTCGGCCTGAAATCCGTATCGGAGCTGAAAGATGGAGATACCATCAATGAGCGTCGAAAAGAGGGAGAATAGGGGTCAAAGTCAAACGGTAACGAAGCTCCGCTCAGTTGTCACGGCTTCGCTGCGCCAGGCAGCCGCGTCGAGTGCATTCGATGAGACTCTCTTGCGATTACGTTTGCGATTGTCTGAAACGCTTGCAACAGGTATTCCTCGAACGATCCAACCAATTAACGCGGCCACCAACCGCTCCATAAACGCTCAAATTCCCGAATAATCGCCGTACGCTTGACCCTTTACGGGGGGCGAGTTCTCGTGTAACAGAAACGTAAGTGATCACGAATTTTTTCACTGAAAACTATCCGCGATACGAACATAAACTTTTTTCGATACGTAGATACATTTTTAAGCTACAACATATTTTGACTTTTTGCATTTGTTCGTTTATTGCACAGCGGACAGTTTTTAACCTATTACACGAGTGTCCTCTTGGAAGTATAGTAGCATGGCGAGCACGCTCGATCGAATACGATTCTGATTTGGATCACGAATCTGATTTCGCACTGTCCCGACCCACTCTGCTTACGAAACCACGAAACGAACCAGTCATTCGTGTGTTTACTTCTTTTATTATCGCCGCTGGAGTTGTGCCTTCGGTGCGTTTACTCGACTATTTACTGTATTTAGAGTGAGGCTTAAATAGAATTACTGGAGGCTCTCATAGATAACTATCATTCGTGAGATAATAGTTTCCTTGCTGGTTGAACTGTGCATTTTTATGCTTCTACTGTAATTTCTTTTTTCTAAAGTCGACTGAGAAAAATTTGCTGATAAGATCTCCTGTGATGAAAATAAAATAATAGTGCCGCTGATAGTTGTCATTTCGAATGCGTTCTTACTCGTTTATTATATTTTATAATAACTCTTTGTGGACCTTCTCGTTTGAATAAATTGAACATATAAATTCGTCACAAGTTAAACAGAAATTTTTTCAATTCGAAATTTCGACCACCGCCGGATCAATATGTTCTACACTCAAAAATGCAGATTGGAGCCGATTTAAATTCGTGCAAATTCGATCCCGAGTGTCCGAATATCCCGATATTTCCATCGCGATTTTATTGACATTCTTTCTCGTAGGATCTTCTGACATTTCCGAGTTATCAAAATTTTCGGATGCTGCCACCGCGAATGGAAAAAGTCAATCTGTGGGAGAGCCAATCAGGAAAATGTAGAATATCTTTCTTTCCGACTGTTGACGGCTCGTTTGTTTTTTAATCTGCTCGAAATCATTTTTCGTTCCGGAACGTTGATAAAACACATCGATCATTTTAATATATTTTCGATTTAGAATAATCTCGGACAAAAGTAAAAAAAATTAAAAAATTTACATATACTTTAAACATTGTCCAGTTATTATGGTACGTCCTGTAGAGACAGATTCATTCCCGAGGGTTACAGTACGTGTCCACTTGAGGATAGTCCTTGATAGTGATTGTCGAATGTAATTCTCGACAGTAATCATGGTCGAGCCAAAGCAGAGTAACTAACACGTGAACTACAACATCATCAAATTCTAATCCCCCGATTAGGTTGTAATTATTTCGATGCAATCTTCAGAATGTGTGTAATTGATACAGATCCACAACATATGTTTTTAAAATGTGTGCAATTGATGAAGATCTACAACATGTATTTTTAAAATGTGTGTAATTGACACAGATCTAGAAAATGCATTTTTTAAATATTTAATATCCCACAGAAAAAGGTTGCGCACAACTTTTAGTATTTTCTCTACAATTCTTTAAATATTTTTTCCTCGCGATTGTCAGTGTGTAATTGACACAGATCTATAAAATGCATTTTTAAAATATTTAATATCCCACAGAAAAAGGTTGCGCACAACTTTTAGTATTTTCTCTACAATTCTTTAAATATTTTTTCCTCGCGATTGTCAGTGTGTAATTGACACAGATCTATAAAATGCATTTTTAAAATATTTAATATCCCACAGAAAAAGGTTGTGCACAACTTTTAGTATTTTCTCTACAATTCCAATTTTTTAAATATTTTTTCCTCGCGATTGGTTAATTGTAATCCAGTAGTATCGTCCGAATATCATTGTGATTCACAGTGTTTGTGACGGCGTTTTTGAATAAATAATTTCACTTAGTAGTGTAGTATGATAATGTGCGTGGTCGAGATTGTAAGAGCGCGTTCATTGACGCAACAGAATCTATGCTCGGCCGCGTAATAGAGCGCGCATTCGCGCTCGGCTAATTACAAAATTAACGAGATTGGTAACTGATCGATTGGAAAACTACCAGCGTATTATGTATACCGTTCTATGTACAATATTGCCGGAAAGGTATCCGCATTTTCGTTGGTGACAATGCGACTACTCTCGCGGAACCTTCGTTATCTCCGGCGACGCGTTCCCACATGCAAATAATGATTAATGTTAGTTTTCAACGCGCGAGCTGTTTACTGTTTACCGTAGAACCGCCTCCAGCATTAACGAGATAGTTTTCCTGTTGGCGCACGTGTTGCCGTTCACAGAATTCCTATAGTAGAATGCCTCCGGAAGAAACGTTCATTGTTCTTTCGAATTAGTAGACTCCCACACGCGATCAAAAGACTGTTAAAAAATATACATGTGTTTTGTGGGCCAGTTAATTATATGTATAACAAATTATTTAAAAAGACGGTACATATGGTACAATTGCAATTCCTTTTGTTAGACCTACGCCATTCTTTATGGTTTGCGTTAGATACTCGCTATCAACGAACAAATATTTGCTCTTCGCGAAAACTAGGCTTCAAGACAGCGAAATGGTTTTATTCTTTGCATTATGTAAGACCTCAAACAATGAAACTTATAATAACTTGTTTGCACGCTGAGTGATCACGCAAACGCAATTCCCGAATTGTTTATTTAGAGATTCGCGTGCCTTTTTAGTGATAGTGGTAAGAAAGTGTGGAATAACTAGACCGTGGATCATTGTACAAGAAAGTATAAGTAAAATCATTATATAAGAAATCTTTCTAACGACAAAATACAAAATATTTTCAGGTATACATTGCATTGAAACTTGTGTTATTTACTATATTAGCATTTAGATAACAATTTGAATAATTCATTTGAATAATCAAATGATTATCAAATGATTGTACATGATCAATGTTTCCTGAACAAACTGTAATAAATTATTTTAAGGACCGAATGCAAAATATGTACTTTCAATTATACATTGAAGCTTCTGTTATTTACTATATCTGCAGATAATAATAATAATGAATTCGGAATTGAATGATAATCACTCAATCATAATTTAAATAATAAATTTGAATAATACAATGAGAATTTAATGATCGGATAAACGCGCGGAATAGAAGCAGCGAATCATGTGTCAAATAAATGAAACAACTAGTTTAATAAAAGATATTGTGTCAAACAATATCTTTTATTGTGAAAAGTGAAAACAATTGGGAAAAATGAAAGTGAAATTATACAGTGTGAATGGCTTTAATTAACTCGTTGACTGTCACAGCGAAGACGGTGGCGCCACGATAGTGATCGATGACTCTGACGCTGGAGTTAGCTGAAGTAGATTGAGATAAAAAAATTTTATTAACGTGGTGACCTTTAGCAATGGTTAACGCTATACAGGATGTTCAGATAATAGTGTAGGGCTGCTCAAATAATTTAACCATTATACAGGCTGTTCTAATTTCATGAAAATAAGAGAACATAACTTCTTCCACGAACTAAAAAATTCTTCGCAGAAATAAGATGAAAATATGAGCAAAGATTTTCTAGCATTTAAAAAATTTGCATATACCATAAACGCATAAATGCGCTCAGTCCAGTCATACATAACTTTGACCGGAGGCATTGAAAAATTACTGAACGTGTATGACCTGGCAATAATTATGAAAATGATTAGCTGGAATATCAATTATCCACTCCAATTGAGAATATGAATCGAACAAATGTTAATTATTAAACATTTTACACAAATACTCGGACGTAATGACAATTTGCTTTTTAACGACAATGAGTCACAACTGCGTTCTTTAAAAAAAAGACAAAATAATCACCGAAACCGATCTGGAATAATTTACATATTTTACGATCCTTCAGTCGATGTCACCTGCTCCGAATATTAAAAGTAAATTAATTTTCAAGTACATAATCTACATAGACTGCGTTCAATTTCCCTCGACCCAAATCGAAAACAATACTAACGGTGTCGTTTTTGCAATTCAATTAGCATCTCTCGGAACTGGAGAAATTCTCCGGGATATTTTTCGATCAGGATTCCGTTCAAGCACAGGAAATTGATCTTCGAACCGCGAAGACTATCATCGAACAAGATGAACAGCAACGAATAGCAATAATCCACCTCCAATTAGAATTCCTCCTAAAGAACTAGGTTTTACCACGTTTAAGATGAGGGAACAACGGCCGCGAGGATAACGAAAGCCATAAACGACCTCAATCGTGGACAATAAAAAGATGCGCGTGATTAATTAAACCTCTGTCACTCGGAAAACAATGGAGATAACAGGGATTTCTTATTTCCTGTAATCTGAAGGGAGACACTTGACCTGGTATCATCGTCGAGACTGCCATTTTCTGCGACTAATATTAAACGAGACCAGGGAACAGAAGACTATCAATCAGACCCGCAAAAAACATCGGTCGTGCTTCTAGTTTCCAATACTTTCTCTTGATTTAATGGCTTCATAATTGGCGAATCGCGACCGGGGAAGGAAAGTCAGCCTAATCGGTTCTTGCTCCGGCCGACTATACTGGGTGAGTCACTTGGAGGGGGTTTCCTGGCTTGCCATTCCCAAAAATATATTTCTTTTTGGCGTTTAAACATAGTTGAATCCTTAAACGCGTCTACAATTTTAATTTTGACTTTGAAAAATTATATTGCATAGTCCAAATGAATAATGGTCATCTGGTTTCTTTACAAAAATTTTTCAACTTATAGTCTATCAGTTTTTGATGATGCTAATTGACTCACCCTTCTACAATTTTAATTTTGACTTCGAAAAATTATACTGTATAATGTAAATAAATAATGGTCGTCTGATTTCTTTACAAAGATTTTTGAACAAATAGTTTATGAGTTTTTGTTGATGGTAATTGACTCACCCTTCTACAATTTTAATTTTCACTTCAAACATTTATATTGTATAGTTCAAATGAATAATGATCGTCTGATTTCTTTACAAAAATTCTTGGACAAACTGTCTTAAATAGTGAACAAATGAGTTTTTGATTATAGTGATTGACTCACCCTGTATACAAGGCACCGGTGCATTTAACTATTATTCTCTTCCGGCGTGTTTCGTCAGAAACATTCCACTTATTATACAATAAATTGGTGCATATGAAATCTGCCTTTTCCTTCGCACGAAATTCATTCACACGCTCTAACGATCAAAGTGCTAGCGTTTATGCAATTCCATGCTCGCTGTTCGCTTGTTTGCAATTCCGAGACGGAGTATTTACTATAGTAAAATAAAAAAGAGAAGGGAAGAAAGAAATAGGAGATCGAAAATGGAAACGAAATTTGACAAAAAGGAAATGGAACGGGAATTGTGGGAAATAGAAGAAGTGGAATAGAAATGTGTAACGAAAATAACGAAGAAGAAATTGGAAGCCGACCAGATGGATGAAAATGGAAAGAAAATAAAACTAATATGAAAATATAACAAACAGCGATAAAAAAAATAAATACAGACAAAAATATTCCGATGAAAATCAACATTGAATAAATCGTTCGAATATAAAATTGTTTAATAGGAAAACCATTTAGAAAATTCATGGAAAATGTCACTATGAATTAAATGCCGATGAAAGTGATAAAAATTGTTCGATCAAAATTTAATAAATCACTTGACTGTAAACTTTTATACGTGAAGTCCATTTAGAAAATTAATAAAAAATGGTACCTATAAGTCAGTCTAATCAAAATTTATTAAATTAAACGTCCACAAATTGGTACAATAAAGTAATTCAGTAAAAGTGAACATTGAATGTATTATTATGAACAAATGATTACAGTCGGACGACGAATCAGCTTGTTTGGGAAATGGTACTTTGTACAAAAGATTATTTTTTTGGCAAAACCGTATAGGAACGAGCCATGCGTCTGCAGAATTTCCCGCCACCAGTGCGACACTTATCGCGTTACGTTAGATTTCTTGATGCGCTGCGCAAACTATAAATAGAGTCCGCTTCGGCGCGGCCTTAATGGCGTCCAAACGACGGCATGTTTAACAGTGTTTTTTCAACATTTGCGGTGGTCGCATTTTGCCGTTTGGTTTGCGTGAGATTTAGGTCATTGAAAGCCGCCAGCGCGCGAAGGAGAATTTTTCAATTTCCCGAAGACGTCGCGAGGAGCAGGTAAACCACTTTTCTGTGCTAAACCGTCCGTGGACATTTTCTAATCGATCCGACATGTTGATTAATGAACTCACTGGTTATGTTCGAACACTCGAAATGACTAGACAATTTCGATTTGAAAGACTGGATATGTTTATTCAACAGAAAATGAGACTCGCTTACTTGGTATCGTCGATGA
The DNA here is from genome assembly GCA_028455795.1 of Lasioglossum marginatum. NCBI lineage: Eukaryota > Metazoa > Arthropoda > Insecta > Hymenoptera > Halictidae > Lasioglossum > Lasioglossum marginatum. The sequence goes on along the minus strand of CM052245.1, from coordinate 13,386,772 downwards.
AGTGGCAGTTCGAGTGCCATTCTATCGCGGGATTATTTGAACAGATTTAATAATTAATTTATCCGCGAAGTTCACTTAAATCTTCATTAATTTAACAAATTCATCGGTGACAATGATTAAACTGCTGGTTTGCTTTGGGTGCCATTTTCCTGGGAACTGTTCGATTGAGAATCTATTTCTGCACAGTGTTAGCTTGTATATCTATTCGCTCACCCATTTGAAAATGTATTAGTTCATTTCAATGTTCATTAAACGGAAATTTTAAATTGCATTGTCGCTGATCGACGTCCACAATGTGAAACTTTGAACGGCATTCAAAACGCGCATAAATATTCATCCGATCCGATAAAAATTTATTCGCGCACCGAAGAGTTCATCGAACAAATGTTTTATTCGCAAATTGCGCGCGATCTTTTGCAATCATCTAACGTCGCTTCCACGAAAGTGTTAGAACAGGAGTATTAAATATTAATTAAAAACCATGACGTATGACGCAACCAACTTTCACAATTGTCGGCACCCATGCACTGACCCAAAGAAGTTGGGTAAGCAAGTAATTAGGCAAGAACTGTAGCATGAACGTTCTGCTATGCTAATCTTCATTTTTATTTATTATTTTCCAAATAAGCACGGTTCTTAAGCTAATGACCGTTTGAAAATTCTTTAGCATTTATTTGCCGATACTTCGAAAACACGCGAAAACTTTTCCACGCGGAAATAATGACTCTGTCCGAAGTTGGAACAGTTCTGACAGCTAAAAATTGGTGATCATCGCAGTTCTCCCGAAGAGAGAAAAAAAGATTTTCAATCTGCGTCAATGCAACTTTTCGGGTAAACAAAAAATATCGCGAAGTAGAGCAGAAACGGTCTGGTCTGAAAAAGTGATCGTCAAAAACGGAACTCGCGAATTTTTGGATAAATTGGATCACTGGATCCTGAGATATTGTTGCCCGAAGTTTGAAAAATGTTGCTTTGAAAAATGCACATTTGTGGTTTCCGTTCTAGACCGGACAACTCTAGAAAATGGGGACATTTTTACATGAAAAAAGTGGTCTACGTGAAAATTTAAAAGAAATGAGCATAGAATTTTGCAAAAAATATAATTGTTGACCCGGTTTGCAATGTACGGGCTGCCAGTGTTAAAGGAATTTCTATATTCCATCAAGAAAAATCACAATTAAAATGGAAGGCCTCATTGTGGAAGGGTCGAACTCGATTTTCAATTAATGATGACGGAGGGTGAAAGGATGCATGATTCCAGAGTGACAAGTCTTTGATGGGATATGCGGAGGACAATAATTGCAACACATCCCCTGCCGAGCGATACATTAATTGTTAAAGCAGAGCTGAAATGCCAGTTGGCGGATAAATATGTATGAGGGAAATGCAATTAAAACAATAGGAAGCTGGATATCTGATTTCGATTAGCGGAATGATTGCCTGTCACTCCCGATGTTTTTCCAACAGAACAATAACATTGTTCCACCATAACGCAATAAAGCCCTCCAAGGTTGAAAACTGAACCAGTGGAAATCAATTATGCCTGGACGTAAACATCTGGTTGTATCTGAGAACCATCTAAGAAAAACGACACAATAATTCGCGGCTATCTCCAGCAGGTATCAACACTTGAAAAAATATTTTCAATTTTCCTGACCTCTCGGTGATCCAGCTAAATAATCGTAAATCGTGATCGCGTTTTTCGTCGCAGTTTAGATCGAATCTGAAATCATGCCTCTGCGGAAACAATGAACGCGACACATTGTCTCGCGTGGGAGAATTTTTCGTAACAATGACGAGGTTCTCAATCCTACAAATTCGCTGACTGTAAGTGCTCGTTTACGTTGCGTTATCGTACTTCAGTTATGTGGTAGACCTTCGCGGTGGGGAGATAAGATAGAGACAATTGTGCAAACAAGAAAAGTTATCAAAGAAAAATGAAATTTATTAATACTTCTAACTGAAGGAGAATCTGCTATCGAAAATTATATAAAGAGAATCTGTGGAAACAGATTATGCATTTATTAAGACAATTTAAGAACATCCACATGTTATTTTCAATTTATTACAATTGTTAAAGACAGAAAGAAAATTTGTATTTTGCATAAAAATGATATTATGACATTTAAGGAAATCCGCATGTTATTTTCAATTTATTAAAGTTGCTAAAGACAGGAAGAAATTTTTGTATGGTTCATGCATCTCGTAAGTGACGAAGAAAATTTTTATGTTGCATAAAGATCCGCAGTCTACTGATAACACTGGTTTGCAGTGAGCGTAATCGCGCACGATGCGTGCTCGCGTTATGCAACAAAGTCGCCGATGCATTCGCGATTGCGACGAATGGCTGGCAGAAAATCATAGTGGTGCAAGTCCATACTCTGAAGGTTCGAGTTGATATCGTTCCTGAGCTCGTGAATTCATTCAGGTCTCATTTCGCCCCACTCGCGTGCGAAAACGCTGTTTAAGGACCATCGCGGAAGTCATTTCGCGATAATGTCGCACGCTGCCCCCTCGCGATTATAAATAATCTGTCACCGTTGTTTCGCATCGGACAGGCGACGGGGAAAATCGTTGATCTCCACGTGCAATTTTCGACCGGAAATATTGCGACGCTTTTATCTCTTCCAGGAAGCTACCTGCATTTCATTGTTGTGCAAATCGCTGCATGCCTCGGCAGATCTCGCATCGCACGTGAGCGAGAGCCCATTGTTGGCGACATTTCTGTCAATTATTTTTATTGTCATTTTTATTCGCTGTGCCGAGTGCAAACTTTCGGATTTCTGTAATCGATTCGTTCGTTCGAAATTTAAGTGAATTTGTTGATTGCATATTTATTTAATCCTTTGATTTTCGCTTTACCACTAGAAATACTGCGTCCGACAGAATGGCGGATTCCAAATTTTTGATCCGCGGGGAATTATTTAATCGATTCGTTTCTTTCGACACTTGCTATGTAGCCAAGACACGAAAGCGCGAACACAGTTCAATTAGAACGGAAATGTGAACGTTTCAATTAGTGTAGCCGCGATATCAAAATTGCTTATCGAAAATACAGGTTTCCGCGTGCAATAGAGAAATATTTGTGGTAATTACATGCTGCGTGACGCGCATAATGATCACCTATGCGATACAATAAAATCACTTTCACGGTACAATATCACTAAAAAACATTCGCGAAACATATTATGCAAACTTCACGTTCTCTGTATCTATTCTGATCGGAAAAATTGAAATCCAAATGTTTCGGCGCTCTTTCTCTCTTCGAGATTAATTAATCAACGTTCAATTACCGCGTGAAATTTATTTCCCAGCCGTAACATCGATAAAACGTTATCGCGTAAAGCATCGCGACTTGTGACGGACAACTGAATAGATAGCTACTTATGCTCGATTAGGCTAATGAATTACATTATATCGGGAAATATCATTAGCATACATTACTTTCAAAAAGAATTTCAATGTTAGTATCAATCCATAAAGTTAATAGTTCTTTATTATTCAATTTTTTTATTATTCAGTGAATTACTTCTTTCAGAAATATTCGTATTTTTATTTTCGTTTAGATCCTCTATTGTTTCTTATTTCATTACTCATGAATCCTATATATTCGTACTTATTAATTTATCTATTTATAAATACTTCATATTCTTATTTATTCATTTACCTATTCCCAGATATTTCATATTTTTATTTATCTATTTATCTGCTCATAAATCATCCTCATAAATACTTCGTACTCTTATTTATCTATTTATCTATCTGTTCGTGTGTACTTCACATTCTCAGAATCATTTTTTCCAGTCCCTTCGGAGCATGTCATTTTAAGAAACCTAGGCGTGTGTATGGAAATATACGCAAATGCAAATGCCCAGAGTCTTCCGCGAACCAATTTGTATTCACCATGATCGTTCACACGCAGTTTCCTGGAAGATCGAGCCTGTCACAATGGGGACAATTCAAATATCAATTCCATTGTTTCACAAAGAAGCAACTTTTATCCAATCGAACAGAAAATGAAAGATCGAGGCTCCTCTGAGAAAAACTCCCGTTCAAGGCCAGTTCAACTGGGAAATTGCTTGGGAAGTGGCTGGAAGCGTCAGCACGTGCTCGCTAATATTTTTTAGTGACTAGGCGATTTCTAATGAATCGCAAATTATTTAAGCATCCTTAAGCGGCGACGTCTCCCGACGCATCTGCTTGTTTTCGTCGTTGCACAATCGACTTTAATGCGGTTAGAAACATAAACGTCTCTATTAGACGGCTTGCACGCGACTTGTGTGTTTGCGTGTGTGTATATTCTCATGGTAATCCGATGATGCAAGTTTTTTCAAAATTACCGATAGACGCGCGCTGATCTCGCCTGTAACGCCCCCCTGCCTTTATCTATCTCGATCGCAAAAGTTGAACTATTAATACTGGTTTGCATTAACGCCCATGAACGTTCTATCACTATCGATCGTATAATTCATCGGTATTTAATTGACCGATCAGATTTCTCGGAAGCGAAAAAGACAGCCGGCATTCAAAGATCGTCAAACAACTTTTCATTGTTCGCAATCGATTGCTTAGTCTCACAATTCCGCTCGAAAATTCTGATCAGACTCGGCTGATTTATCGTGACTCGACTGCGGATGTTTATGCAAAATGAAAATTGCTGCAAAAAGACAGAAGCTGAATTCAATTATCGTTCTTTCCTCAATAGTTTCTCAATAGTGTTCTGAAATTCTTTTAATCCTTCGATCGATTCAAGTTTCATCTATTCAATCTTTCTTCAATAACTTCAGAAGACGAAAATGAAAATATCTTGATGTTGTAAAATTCTTTCGATCCTTTGGCTGCTTCATTTCATCCACTCAATCTTCCTTCAACAACCTCAGAAGACGAGGATGAAAATAATATCTTGATGTTCTGAAATTCTTTTCATCCTTTGACTGGTTCAAATTTCATCTACTCAATCTTTCTTCAACAACTTCAGAAGACGAAGACGAAAATAATACCTTGATGTTCTTGAAATTTTTTAAATCCGCTCACTGTCTTAAGTTTCATCTCATTTTTGTCGTAAACCTGTACAATTTGCAATTCAGTGATGCGTTTACGAGATAATCTATCGACCAATATAATATTAGATCAGCTGTCCAGCAGATAAAATCTTCTGACAATTGATTACCCATTTCGATCCCCTACTTGAGAGTTTAAAAGGTCGAGCCATCAAAGTATCTTGTCAGTGATCCGCTCTCGTATTCGCAAAATGAATAGACAGCGGATTTTTATGCAAAATAAAAATTTTCTGCCTGAATTGCAACAAACTGGAGTGAAATAGAAATTAATTTTCTTTCTTAAACAGTATTTTAAAATATTTCTAATGTTTATACTATTTCAAATTGTACGTACTCATTTTTCTCATAAACGCATAAAATCCGCCATCTACTGATCAAATCGCGAATTCGAATACAATAAGTGGATATATATTTCTAATCAGTAAATGACCGACCAAAAAAAAAAAATAAACATTGCTGATAAATGTTATCGTCGGTTTGTCGTCTGGCTTCGCGTACAATAGCGCATTCTATGCTCGCTCGTCGAGTATAGTGTGCGGGGTTTAGTGTTTCCGCGTAAAACGTGGACAGAGAGGATTCGAGTTGAAAGCTTTAACCGTAAAAATTGGCTCTTGTCATTCAACGATTCGAGACTCTCGAAGAAGTAAGTATCGAGGTGAACAGTTCTCGAAATTCCTTTCATGGAGGTCGGACCATAAACGCCGTGATAAATTTGAATATCGGGAGGGTAGATAAAATGTCGGAGACAATCTCGACGGGCGATGATACTCTACAATGATCGATATTATGCAATGTTTGAACGCGACACGCTGGTAACAATCAACAAAGCGAATGACTAATGTCGTGTGACGTTATTTATAAACACAGACATTCGTAACACGGAAAGCCGCTTGTACACGCGCTCTCGATTGAAAAACTAGAGCCGAACTGTACAGCATGTTCAATTTGTGGTGTTTATAGTGTTTAAGGCGTCTTCATAGTGTTTATAGTGTTGCGCCTTCTCGTTTTCCGATAATGCAAAGTTTTTTAGTAGTCAAAAGCGCCAGATAAAAGATCAATCTACACCGCAGTCGCCCTCAAATTCCTAATTCCTAAATTCTTTACGAGGCATATTGTCGCACTTTATCCTTCCAAATAATGCAAATTCCACTTGATTACTGAAAACCCCCATCTTTGCACGATCGACAAACGAAAATCCGCAATCCGCACCCTTGCAATCCGAAACTATCCCCTTGACTGTTCAAAAGAGAGAAAATTTTAGCTTCTAACATTTCTGTAAACCTCGCAGAATCTTCTACAATATTCCCAAATATCAATTTCAGGTAAACCATGACTCCATCCATCGAATCATCGCCGATACAGGACCTGGAGGCCCTTCTGATGCACAGTCTGGGCCCGAACTTCGAGATCAAGAATCTAGAATGGAAGCCGCTGACAGCCCCAGGAGAGAACTTCGGCAGCATCATGCTGGCCATTAACGTGACAGTGACCCGTTCCAACAAGACCGAAACAATGAACCTTGTAGCCAAGCTACCACCCACGTCGGAGTATCTGTTAGAGTTGTTCAACAGCCCTATAACATTTAAAAAGGAGTTGGAGTTCTACAGTACCATGACGAGAGAGTTCGAGAGCCTTCAACTAGAATGTGGAATAGAGGAGAAAGATCTGAGCGTCCTAGCTCCCAAGTATTTCGGAGGAAGATTGGGTCTGCGCAACCCGGACAAGTTCGACGAGCAAGCAATCATCATTCTAGAGAACCTGAAGTACAACGGCTACGGGACCGAAGACAGAATATACGGACTCGACGAGAAACACACGAAGTTTGCGCTAGAAGAACTGGCTAAACTGCACGCTCTGACTGTGGCGCTGAAGCTGAAGAAGCCTCAGATATTCGAGAAGATAAAGGAAGACGTGTTGACGGATGTTCTCAATGAGACGACGGAGAAATGTGTTCTTGACATGATCAGAAAGGCGCAGGCAGATGTGAAAGACATCGAGGAAGTCAAGCCTTATCTAGATCGCATCGAGAGAACCATAGAATACGGCGTGGAGCTGAACAAGAACGCTGCGAAGCCTGAAGAACCGTGGGCGACGCTGGTCCACAATGACTTCTGGGTGAACAACATGATGTTCAGACACGATGCTCGCGGAGAACTTGTTGGTGTGAAGATCGTAGACTTCCAGTTGTGTGTTTACGATTATGGCATCAACGATCTCCTTTTCTTCCTGGTGTCTAGCGCGAACAAGGACATTCTAGATCATAAATTGGACAATATGATCGATTATTATTATTGCAGCTTCATTAAATCCTTGAAGATGCTGAAGATCGACACAGAGAAGTTCCCGAAGAAGAGATTCGACGAGATCGTGAAACATTGTGGACCAATGAAGTTCAACCAGTGCCTGATGATGGCGCAAGTGATTCAAGCGCCCAAGGACAACACTCCGGAGCTGAACAACCTGGACGTCGACCAATTCTTGAACCGGAAAGTCGATGGCGTTTACAGCCAGAAGTTGTTGCACATCGTGCAGCTGTTTGTCAAACGAGGATGGTTAATCGAGTAGCATTCGATCAAATTGTTACTGCGTTATTAGAAGAGTTATTGTTATTGAAGATTATTTTTATACGCGGACATATTTAAAGTACAAATACGACGACAACGAACGCATGTATTATATTATCGAAATTTGTACATTGTATGAATGTTAGTGTATATAGAAGACATTAGGGATAAATAACGCAAGCGCTGTTTCAGATAATCACACGAAAAGACCAAATATAACAATTATTTTTTTAACGCTTTACAAATTCTATACACATCGATATACATGTAAGAGTGTTTCTATGCTTTTCGATATTTCCAGTGTTTGTAAATAATAAAATGTATTTTTTGGAAGAAATTGTTCGAAACAATTGTTCGGGACATAATTGTTAAGTGATCAATACTGTTATGTAAATGCACAACTGTATGTTTTAATGTCTGTTATCTCATACGTGTTACGTGTTTCGAATTCGTACCGCAGTCACGTTTTCTAAGTGCACGTTTGTGGTCGCGCGAAATAGAGATGTCGCAAACAAAGTCTTATTTCGGTTTTCGCCGATACAATCTCTCGCAGTGGAGCATATTTTATGTAACGTGACAGAGAAACAATGATGCTAACTATTTATCGTTCTTGACAGAATAAGCGATGTTATAGTTACACAATGTACACGATGTATCTCGCGTTTCATTGTAATGATTAAGTATATATTATATACACTCCATAAATCACCGGACATTTACTTATCTTCAACAAAATGGTAATTAAAGAGTACAATCTTCCAGCTTGATTTGATTGTTTTAAATGTTGGAAAAAAGTGATTGAGAAATTGACTCGCTCAAATTTTAAAAATTAGAAAATATAAAAGTAATAATCATATAATTTAAGCACCATTTTAATTTCATAATATAGGTCCTTTAATAGCAACAAATCGTCTGCATCCTTTGAATAAGTGACTTATGGAGTCTCGCAACATGACGACTTCAAATAACTCGTAAGTTGAACTCCGTGTTATTTGAGTTGTTTATAGTGAATAAAAGAGCACTCACCTCCAACAGGTCCGCCACCGTGTCAGGTAAGTTGAACTCCCTCACAACACGTAGCCGCACCTGCCTGTTGATCTCATGCCGCGACGACAGCGGTAGATTGATAGCTCTCTGACAACTAGGAGACTGTCTCAACTTCTGCTCGCGTTTCATCATAGCTGCCAGTGTAACCGAATCTGGAACTTGAATAAAACCTAAACTGAACAAGTTCTTTCTAAGAGAGAAACATCATTGCATATTTGCAGTTAAAGATACCTGGAAACGCAGCAGCAAGAACATCTACGCCTGCCGTGCCTATTGGTCTGGGTTTCTCGTCAACCATGTACAAGGCATCAGGAATATCGGCAACGTACCGTGGCCTTCGTAATCTCACTAAATCTGCTTCTTGGACCATCTGTTCCTCAACTAAAGACTGCAAGAAAACGAAGAATATCTAAATTTCTGCGCGAACAAGGTTGACAAAGTATAATGTACATTATGAAAGTTATAGCTACCTTTATTTCCTCGTAATACGGCATAAACAGTCGTGGCCTTACAAAAAATCCATTCTTCTTACCTCCCCTTATCCAAGCATTCATTCGAAGGTTCTCTCTTTCATCCCCTATCATGTGACTCGGTGGAGTTGACACCAACCCTCTCCTAATAGCCTAAATACAGAGAACACTTTATATATGTATTTATAATTATGGGCACGTAGTTAAATTTAAATTCAACTTTCAATCATTATATTTAAATCTAAATTCAAATTCAACTCTCAGCAACCCAATTTAAATCGAAATTCAACTTTCAATTCTTGCCTGAGTCAGTGCTTCGCTGTTAGGCGGTAATATGTGATCCATCCTGACAAGAGGTAAAAGTTCGCTGAGTATCTCTCGTAATTCTATGTCGCTTAGGTCCCTTTTCTTCAGCCCCTTTCTTGTCACGGAGTGCACTGTATGACTAAGTAAATTAGGCTCTCTGTCTTCCATACGGCGCACCAATTCTTGTTCCCCCCACTTGAGTACTGCCTGCAGTATTTCAAGCTCGCTGGCTTGCAAAAAATGACTTTGCAAAACGTTCGCCAAGTGTGCATGATCCAATTGATGGAGGATGGAAGAAGAGGCGACTGGTTGGAATTCCTCTCTCAGGTAATGCAACGCTTGTCTGTGTACCCATGCGGATCCGTGAGGTTGGCTACCCCATCTGAGAAAGAAATAACGAAACAATAATGAACAAAATTATTTTCATTTTTATATTTGACGGATTCTCTTATGGGAAACTCACTTCAGTACAGCTGGAAGCGATTCCAAGGTAAGATATTCTAAAATAAGATCTTCACAACCCTGTGACAGTATATCTAACTCCAAAAATCTGCCGATTTGGTACAATTCCATTGCTTCCTCCAAAGGGCTTGGTCGAACACGTCCAGTATGAGTGAGAGCTTGAACCTGGGAGTAAACACATACAAATAAGTTGACGCAGTTTACAAATCATTACAAACCACCTCATTTGAAAACACTGCGTAACATAATACTGGAGTTTCAACATGCAATAGAGGTAATTCTTATACATTTCTCTTAACTAGATGTGAATTTAACCGTTCAGGGACGACATCAGTTCACCATACTGATTCTGACAAATATTTGTTAGACAGTGCAACACGAAAGTATTTTTTGTACAATATATTTACCTCTCCAAGACTACCGGCGCTGTTTCCGCAACCATTACCTCTCATTATTAACGACAAATCAACGGTATCTAAATACACTGCATGTAATAATACTCTGGCGTATCGTTTCGGAATTACACTCTCGTCCAAAACTATTCTAGTAGGTATATGAAGCGCCCTTTCTGTGCGATCTTCCCCCGATCTAGTCCGTCTTTGTATTAAGTTCCTGAAGAACGGAGATCTCGCAGAAAGTATCGCTTTATGACATGGCAGTTCTAACTTTGGCCGGAATCCGTATTCTGAACTTCCACTATCTGGTCTCTGATAATCACTGTCCGACGTGAACACTAGCGCGGCGTCCGCGTAATCACCGGTGTCCAGCAAATATCTGAGATCGTGTTCCAACGGGTTCGGCGTGCCGAATTCTTCCCCTAAACGCCGCAGAAGGTTCGCCTCCAGGGCCGCGTCGTGTGGGCAAATATCACCGGTGTAGAGATATCGCAACAGAGCCGAGAACATTTGAACCTCCAGATTCGGTGTTCTCAGCTCCAGACATATCCTGGCACCGTACCCTGAAACACAACACAAACACTTAGCTTTACAATCAATTAACTATTAGAAAATAATGATGAAGTATATATCTCTAAATCCTAATCTTACATTTTTTGAGGAAGTCAAAAATAAATATTAGCAGTGTCTCGCATGCTTAGAAAAAAATTAATAATGTAGAGAGGGTAGTATTGTTACAATTGAGGAGCAGTTCAAACAAGTGTCCTCGTTCTAAATCATATTCTGGACCAACAAATAAATATTAAAAAATGAAAAGAGAATGAAAAACACAAACACATGTATACCTGGACACCCAGCCAGCAAGTCCCTGAAATACGGACAGCGTGCAGACAACAAAGCTCTATGAACAGGAAAACACGCTCCACGGTAAACGAGATCCACATCGGAGCAGTGTTTGTAATCGTATAACATCGACAAGTCTTGCTTATATGTTGCTGCCGGTGGCCTAGCTAATTCTGCTTGAACATGAAGGTCTTTTAATGCTGCCAAGGCCTCGTACTCTTCCAGAAGAGCCGTCGCCTCCAGGTGACTCCACGTCGACACCAAATCTCTGATTATTCTACCATGGTCGCAGGCCTTCGAAGACCTGCGTCTTCGAATGAATTTCTTTCTCAACGTCGCGAACCCCGTCACTTTCCTCTTCTTTTCCCTGAAAAGCGGAACAGATGGCCTGGCTTTCCACTGAATTTTTTACAGAATTGTTAGCTCAGTATTAAAAAATGTGGTCGCTAAGATTCTGAGAATATCAACAGTTTCGGTTAATTATATGAGACTGTATCAGCAAAGATTGGGTGGGCTATAAAATGCAAAGTATAAACAAGATAACGAAAGAGAGTAGATGTTTGACTACCTGATAGCAATGCCATGTTGATCGGGATTAGCAGAAGATGAGAGTCTAGCTGCTTGGACTGAATCTCCACCTACACTGGTGATGCTTGACGATGCAGAAGCACCCATTCTATGTATCATGTAGGAAGCATCTCCCCGCCGTCTTTTCACAAACCAGCAATCCCTTTTATCGGAATTATGTGCCTCCTTTGGTCGTCTGCGTTGCAATACACATGGAGTCAAAATTCGGAATACATTCATTGCTCACCCAGACAACAGCCTGAAATCATTGATACGCCAGGGTAATATAAACATGTCTCGAAGATTACTTCTTTTATCTGCTATTAACAACACGTGAACCTTGAACCTTGACATTGAAAATTCTTTTATATAATAACTTGTTTAAATATTGCTTAGAAGCCAGAGTGTATACACTCTAAGACGATAGTCAAACAGATAATTTTCAATGTCAATATTTCGGAGCACCAGAGATGGTTGCAATGGCTTTCCCTGTTCTTAAATGAACAATAAATAACTAACATGCAGTATAAGTAATTCTGTATACAGTATAAAATAAAATCTGCAAATTCGTATTATTTATTCTTTTTTTTTAGACTATAGAATAAATCGATTCGAAACAGTCGTGTTTCAGGAATTTTCTTTTTTTAAAGAAGCTTCCACACGCGCTTCGCGCGGTTTACGTAAAAACAACGAAAGTCGTCGATCGCATCTGAAACTTTCACTTTGTTAGCTAACGTATGATATTTACCTAGAAAGTGCTCTGCATTGATTCGGAAGCGCCTTTTAAATGGATATTTCAATGTCCGAAAATTTGTTCACCCATTTCCGACAAAATTATCGAAGCTTGAAAGGAATAAATTTTTGAAAGTCATCACGTGCTCAAACATTTACTTATAATTTATTTATAACGATTAAATATCTAATCGGTGCAGAAGCAGCAAATACAAACGCTATTTATAAAAATAACTTCTTGCGAACAAGCGTGGGTAAACAATATCGAAAATACAAATTATTTTTTAAGTAACTTTTCCGTTCACCACGGTAACTAATCAGATTAATAAATGAATAATGTGCAATTAAAAAAAATGTTTTAATTGAAGACTGGGTTTTTTTCAGAGAAGTTATTAACTACCAAATTCAATGCATAAGGAAAATTAAAACATTTGGAACTTTAAGATATTGCTGAATTATTAATATAAAAATGCTAAAACTATCAATACAAATTTTTATAGTGTTGTTTTTTAACGAAGTATGCAAGAACATATTTGAAACATAAAATCAACAATGCATTCAAAACTCCAGGAATACTCTCATTATCAGTGTTTATTATTGTACAGATGACCTTTAATATCCAATATACATTGAGAGCAAAGATTAAAGCGTGAGGTAGCAGGAAGTAGACTATAAACGACGTTAACATGATTTTCTGCTGAACAATATACAAAAAGAAAATACTACCACAATCAATCAACAATTTTCGCTTACAAAATTATTTTTTATTTCTATATTGAAATTCGTTCTCACAAAAATTTAGTCAAATGCATAAAAATCATTGAATATATTCGTAAACAATAAACATAAATGAACAAATCAAAAAAGAACATATATATATATATAATTTATTGACAACTAACAAACTGTGCACAACTGTGTACACAAAACCATATTTGCAACAATCCACATTCCGCTAACAGAAATAAATCATCAACAATGCTAAATACTTTCACGTATAAAATAACGATGAACCAACGTAAATACACACGGTACGTATACATTACACAGATGGACAGCTTTGGTGTGCACTCTGCTGCAAAATGCAACACTCACAAATTGAGGACACTTGGATACAACATCACTGGCACACTTATTCAAATCGAATGCAACTCGAAAATGCAGTACAGTGGAGAACGGAAAAAAAAGAAAACGATCTATGATCGAAGAGGAACTCGTCGGAATACGAGGATATCCAACAATTCAGTTCGATGAGAAAACAGGTCTGAATTGGTCTGACAGCAACACACCAATAGGTCAATAGTAGTCAGCTGAGCTATGATTGCGATCGCGTTACGTGTTAACAATGCGTAGGAATGACGTACGGGCGAGATGAGGTTCAATCACCTTCGCGCGTCCCCGCAAAAAGGCAGGAATAATTCTTAAAAGCTGAAGAAGATTGTTAACAGGGAATGTTAGGGTACGCAGACGGTTTTCGCGAAGAGAGATGTATCGAATTGATGTAAGCAAGTAATAGCAACGGAGATGGGCGAACGGTGCAACATCCAGAACATCCGGAAACGTCTGGTTTACCTGGATATCTCGGATGCACGGGTTCCGTCCATTATTCCGATCCCGGCTGGACTTGTTCTGTCCCGAGCTGACACCAGTAATCAACACAAAGTGCGACGGCCATGTTTATACTCGTCGACTTGGTCGTCGTCGTCGTCTACATGTAAATAAAAGTTTATCACGACACTGTGCGTTCCTCACCGCAGCCCGGTTCTCCTCCATATCATCACCGCGAACCAAAGTAGTAATTCTTTTTAGAAAAGAACGTCCCGCGTTAAACAAACACGATCCTGCAGCCGACGACGCATTGTTAAGAACACTGGGAACCAAGCACGAAAACAAACCCTGACGACGATCATGCCTAACACGGAAACAACATTTAGGGAATTATTATAAGCGAAACTGCACGAGAGTTTAACGTGCACAGATAGTTTGTTTACGTTTCGCGACGCTTTCACAGATAACAGTGTATCGTTTAAAGGCATACACACAGCGACAGGATTTTTCTGACACGGAGAGATTCGTTCACTTCTGATCATGCGCGGATACGCGATCCCACGATCCCGGACACCGATCGTATATAGGTGATCATTGATTCGAAGGTTAGGTTTCTCGGCTCGATCACGATAATATGTTCTGGTTTATTGGTAAACGACGCGTTCCCGTTTGTTTTATTCCGATGGATGGAATCGGGTTGTTGGAAACTGTTACCCTGCGTTTCCATGGAACTGATGAATTCTTTAGACTAAAGGTGGAGGCACAATGCAGGCGGGCTACAGGGCCGTCGCATCTCGTTCGAACGTTTTGAAATTTTATTTCTTGGGGAATTGATGATTTTATATGAATGTTATCGGTAGACTGCGGATCTTTATGCATTTATGCAGCAAAATTGAGAAGATGAAATTCAAAATTGTTGAGAAATTCGAAAAATTGAAGATGTCAATATATGATTTCTCCGGGAAGAAATAACATTGAATTTATAGTTTCTATTTCATGCAATCGATGCAGGCGATTTTTATTTTGTATAAATATCCGCAAGTAATAATGTAAGTGATTATAAGAATGTAAGTGAATTATTTTAAAAACGCATTGTTTGTTCGCATATGTATAAATGTATTTAGAGATGCATATAAGTATTTCATTTTTATTGTGTACGAAAACGACGAAAATTAAATTCTCAGTGTATAAATAACATATCGATGACATGTAACTAAAAGTACTTCAATGGAAAATTGATTTTCGATTTTTTCCTGTGTATATATTATTTGCAGAGAGGAAATGAGTGCTCAGCGCACCTGCTATGTTGCTGCGCCAAGCGATTTACGTGAAAAATGTCGAGTCGGTAAAACAGACTGGGAACCAAAAAGCGTCTAGGTTCTGATCCATGCTAAAATTGAACCATAGAACATCTCGTCTGTGATAGAACTTCACATGGAAATAGTAGCTGAAATACTTTTATTGAAATGGGTAGGCAAGGGAGAGTGATTGTGGAGACCCTCAGGGATAGAAATCACGATTTTACTGTGTATCATTTTCGGGAGTGCGCAGCAAGCGGCGGCAAGGAAAGCTATCATTTGTAAAAATGCAGTAAGTCACGGATCATTTTCTGATTAAATCGTCGTGCGTATTTGCGTTTCTGTTGTCATCTACCTGTCATTTTTCATTTATCGACGTTTGTAAACGTTGTATTCTTTCGAATCCAAGTTGCTATCGATTCTACGAATGCGATCGCTTTTCGCCACAGTTCCATATGCAGTTCGATCTTTGTCTGTGTTCCACGAATATACTTTGTTTACACATGGTTTTGTTGCCACTGTGTTGTACCGTGTAATATGTATCGGTAGCGATGGGACTGATGCAATGTACAGGGTGCGCCGTCTGTAGGTACCATATGTTAAATTCTTACAAAATAGTGAAACGGTTTGCGATATTTATTTAATTTGATTTATACCATTACAAAAAATTCATTTTTGGAATACAACGTGGGACAAATGGTCGCCTTTATCAACGACGCAAAGAAATGCTGATTTTTTAGGAATTTTCTATAACTTTTTGCATTGTTTCGGGCATTATTTCTGTTATTTCTTTGCGGATTGCATCTTCCAGCTTCTGGAAAGAAAAAGTCTGGAGGCGTCAAATCGGGCGAATCGTGGAGGCCAATCGTAATCGCCATTTTTTGGGAACAATCTTCAGTTTTGGTAAAAGAGGACTGTTCTCTAAAATACATTTCTACAATATCGGAGCGTTGCGCTTGAATAATGGTATAAAATGAGCTGTCGAATGAGCTGCAGAAATGTTTACGAATAACAATTGTGTTACTACAGATGGCGCACCCTGTATATCGATGATGCTCAACAATTCGATATCTGAATGCCCAATGAAAAGTAACATTAATAACAATTAATAGCCATATAACGATCGAACAAGTATTAAAAACATCTGTACAGAAATAACTATGTAAATTTAGAAATTCTGAAATATCTTGAGTAAGAATCCGCAATATATATTGGATATCCACAGTGTGCAGCATATTTATATTTATAATTGTAACAAATATACAAAACGCTTGATAACGCACAATATGTACGGAGGATTAAAGATAGTACAGTAAACATTTTTCTTGAAAACAGATAACAGAAACAGGAAAATAGATGATTAAAATCGGTGTTAATTTTGGTAAGGGTCTTAGAGATTTATCATTAAACATTTTTCGTTACGAAATATGAATCATCTATACGATAATTTTTTTTCGGTTCAATTCAATAGTAGATCGATATTCGGTATTTATATGGTATGTCAGTGCCACCACTACATGTGTACACAGCTGTGATGCGTAACACGATATGTATGTACATCGGTTTGGCGCGCTCAAGCATTTTCCACTGTATCTTGTCCTTTTGAACGCGATTCAAGTTCGATCAAACCTTGAATACCGTGTAAAGGAGACCGATCTAAACATGCGATAACGGGAGTTGTTTATCGACGAATTAAATGCAATATCGCGATTGACACAGACGCGTATACACGCCGGATATCGACGCGTATCTAAACCAATGCATTTCTGAAGTAAGTTAAACTTAATATCACCTCGTAAAATACAAGAAAACAATTTAAAACATCGAATAAAAAGATCGAATTCTCATTTTCGAAATCGTGGTGTCAACATCGACGGCATTCTGACGCAACAACGGAAATGTCATGCAACAGAAGAATACACAAGTTCGAGACACAATAAACATTTTGGTTAACAATGGAGATCGTTTGTAAAATTCTAGTTTACCACAATTGCTATTTACACATGTTAAAATGACTTCGATAAATATATTTCATTGGTGCATATAACAAATCTACTAAATTAGAAGTATTGTAAAACAATTCGTAAGTTAAGTTTGTTATGTTTGAATAACAGCTTTTGTATAAATATGTATCGTATATTGTAAATGACATAATAGCCAAGTGTGATGCAATATTATGTCACAAGCTATAGCTTGTATTTTGACCTTCCCGATAGGTCAGGCGCTCCAGTTATGTTTGTTCGTTGCCAGAGAAAATTGTTATTTTGTTTTTCCAGATATGGAGTCGTTCTTGGAACTGTTTGGTCCAGGTAGTGAAAGAGACACGCGCAAGGAGACATGGAATGATTCCGAGAACGAGGAGAATGGAATGTCGGATTGCGAGAATTCTAGCACCAACGATGACCAGGAGGAAAGACTGCCGCCGGAACCGGAGCAAGGCAACATCGAGTACAAACTGAAGTTAATCAATCCATCTAGTCAACGGTTCGAGCACCTAGTAACGCAGATGAAGTGGAGGCTTAGGGAGGGTCATGGAGAGGCTATTTATCAAATTGGTACAAATTAAATAATTCCCATTAACGAGGGGTGGGATCAAGTTCGATACCCAAGTTTCATTTCAAGGGTTTACCTGTTTGCGAGGTACTTGATCGCATCTCTACCATTAATTACACATAAATACGATCCATCCATTCATTGTCTGTTGTTCTTTCCACGATTAGGTGTGGAGGATAATGGAAGGCTGACAGGTCTAACGAGAGAGGACATGAAAGCATCCTTGAAGACTTTGAACGATATGGCAGCTAGACTAGGTGCTACTACAACTATATTACGTGAAAGACTTGCCAATTCTAAAAATAAAGATATATCCACACACAGTAGCAACAAGGAGGAAAGGAGTGTGGCGGAAATCTTGGTGAAAAAGTTGAGAAAGGGAGACGGAGAGGATCAGGATAGTATTGTTGATCTGAGACTCGCTGTGACTGGCGCACAGGATGCTGGGAAGTCAACTCTCTTAGGTGAGAGGATTAGCAGAGGACATTTAAGGTAGAGAAATATACTTAGTGTTTACTCTGCCACGCTTGTTGCTCATTTAAAAATCGATAATGTTATAACCGAAGCTCAAGTGCTAACATATTCATTATGTATACAGGTGTACTGACGCAGGGCGAATTAGATAATGGTAGAGGAAGAGCGAGGCTGAATATGCTGCGACACCTTCACGAAATAAAGACAGGTCGTACTTCCTCGATTTCGCACGAAATTATAGGGTTCGATAGCGAAGGACACGTGTTGAATTATGCGGAAATGGCGACCGCCGAAGAAATATGCGAGCACGCTTCAAAAGTGGTGACGTTTATAGATCTCGCCGGGCATCGTAAATATTTAAGGACAACAGTTCTAGGTCTTACCGGTACGGTATATTTCAGATGTTATTTCTAGACTACAGATCTCGTACATCAGCATTCTTAATCCATCCCTTATTTCACGAACTGAATCTGTCCCCCAGTGTTAAGGGGGCAGATTCGTTTCTAGAATTGCAAGGGTGCGGGATGCGCCTTCTCATTTAGCGATAATGCAAAGAGGAGGTTTTTCAGTAGCCAAAAGCGCTAGATAAGAGATCAATCTAGACCGTTGTTTCTCTCAAAAGTCCTAATTTTACGTTTATGAGGCGTAATTTGCATTATCGAGAAATGAGAAGGCAATCCTAGAAACGAGTCTACCCCCTTAAGAGAACTTTTAATCGTTCACGATACATCGAATTGACACCTGCCATTGTCTTTCAGGGTATTCACCTCACCACGTAATGCTAGTCGTAGCACCGCCTATAAACGAAGCGTCGCAGGAGCACATGGCTTTGTGTCTTACCCTAGGACTTCCAATCTTCATAGTTGTAAACAAAATCGACCTTGGTCTCTGCAGCACCGCGGAAACTATAACTCAATTAGAGAACGCGATTAGCGCACAGGGTTATTCGAAACAGTTATTAACGTACAACGATGGCCACATACCGTGGGACTATGAATCAGATGTGATACCAGTGTTTAATGTAAGTTGCGTCACGGGAGAGGGTCTGGAGAATTTGACGAACTTTATTAAGAATCTGTCTCCGCACGATGTGAACTCTACGGATTCCGAATCGGAATCCTGCCTGTTCCAAATCGACGAAACGTTCAGGTACAAAGGAAAAGTACAAAAAAAGGTCCGCGTTGGTAGATCAGAAAAAGAATGGGTTTGTTTGTTTTATTATAGGGTAGCAGGTTTAAACGAACCTGTCCTAGGCGGATTGCTCGTAAAAGGAGCGATCGCTCCTGGCACTCGACTACTGGTAGGACCACTGCCAGATGGGGAGTTCAGTCCAGTCAAGGTCGTCAGTTTACATCGCAATAAGGCACCGTGTTGCTTAGTCAGAGCATCTCAGAGCGCTAGTCTAACATTAGCGCCGCCTAATAATCGCAGCCCTCCTCTGCCTCATCTTCGGCCGGGGATGGTTCTGGTGTCACTATGGGACCAGCCGCATGCGACACTCTTCTTTCAAGTACGTGTGCCACAGTGTACCGATATTGTATTACAAAAGTGGATTGAGGGTCAACATTCTGAGCAACTTTTTCCTATACATATACCCATCGCTCGGTCTTCGTTTCCGAGATATTCCGAGATATATAGCACAATATTAAAAAAGTTATTGTCTTTTTTAGAGCGTCAGAGTTTTAATTCGAGTCACTGTACCTAAAAGTGATATCAGAAACTGATTAAGGAACCTTTTCAGGCGACTGTACTAATCGTGTACCACGCGACAGCAATATACTCTGGTTTCCAAACGACAGTGCACGTCGGAAACGTGAGGCAGACGTGCATCATCAAAGGAATAATGGACGCGAAGGATAGAGGTCTTCAGACGAACGATAAAGCTTCCGTGCTGTTTAGGTTCGTCAACCATCCGGAATATCTGCACGTTGGTATGCGGCTATTGTTAAGGGAGGGTCGCACCAAAGGGATCGGTAAGATCACGCAGATATTCCCGTTGATAGGTCCACAAAACGGTATTCAATAAGATGAAAAAAACATTTTTGCGTGTAAAAAGTATTAAATGTTATAGATTGATTACAAAGATATAAAGCGTTCGGCTATTCTAAAGTGATATGCGGTTAGAATACCCGTTTTAATGTAAGTTACATAAAATTACGTGTGATCTCTTTGGAACAATCTTTGTACGTGAACAACGAGGTGTGATGTTGTGAACAAAGTATGAGATAGATTTGTTTTATGGGCGTAGAACGGTTACGTGCCTATCAGGCTTCGATTTTCTTTGTCTAAACCTTTTGCCATTTTTTCCGACCTAAAATAATTTCATTCTATATTAATCTTTTTCTTTGTATGGATATCAAATTGATATAACACCTCATACAATCCTTAAATGTTTAGTAATTGATTAGATACCATCATATTTAAGAATCTAAACAATACTTTGAATAATGGTCGAGTCACCACTCGAGTGCTAAGGGCTAGATGTTATTTTATCATTTGGCTGTAATATAAAATAGTTTCTTAATTTATTCCTTGGTTTGTATCTCAACAAACTTTCACTCAAATCATTTTCTCTTATGAAAATCGAGTCAGTTTTTCTATGCGATTTCTAAAATATAAATAACGAATTTATTTCAAAGAAAATGCGCCTAAGCCTGATACGTACCGCGTAGACACGTTCGTGTATGCTTTCATTTTGTTTATTCTATTTAGAGCAGATGAATGCCCGGAGGCAAAATGTAGTATATTTGGGATTGTTCGAAATAATACCGCGAAAAAAACTATATAATCTAAGCCAAGAAAAAGTGTAATAAATATTTTCTGTTTCAAGTGTAAAACAAAGATTCTATTCAGGAATGAACTTTACCACTACTATTATTTCGTGTTACGGAATAAATTATTGTCTCGATAACATAAACGAGAAGTTCTGTTCGAGAACAATCGTAATAAATACGAAAAGTCTCTAAGAAGAGAAAAGTTTATAAAACTTTTAAGCTTGAAATACACAGAACAAATATTTTCATAATCGATCACTATCATAGAATGATGAGTATCGAATAGAAGAATTTTCAGTTTATAAATTATCAAATTCGACAACGATTCTATGTATTGCAAAAAGATGTTTCCGATAGACAAAGTTACTTAATTGCGAGACGGTTGTACTTACGCATATATATATTATACGAATTGCGTGCAATTTTTTTATATGATTTGAGGCTACATAAAAGTTATGTATGTACGTGGAAAATTTTTCTGATAAATTGTTATACAGCCGTCCAGACGAAGATCTTCAATTTATTTCTGTTGCATCGGATTATAGTCTTTGTATTATCAATTGTAAAATATCTTGAATAAAACGAACAAAATTGACGTATCTAATCTGAGAAAATACTTTTAGATACGAAGCATTAGTACAATGATTAATGCGTGGTATTTTGAAACCGTTTATTCATCACGATTATATAAAATAATCCATTTAATAACGGAATGTTGACACACTACTGAGATTAGCGTTCAATGATGTACGAATAACATACAGACATTGCGAAGCGTTTCGAAAATACTGTTTTATTAGGAATACAGACGCGTCTACCATAAACGATTATGGCTCGATTAATAATGTCGTAGAGTCTACGATGGCGACGAATCAAGGAAAATGATATAAATAAGTCATATACAAGCATCTCTCCCACTCGTATGGCACTGTGAACCAAGCAAACATTTACTCATTCCTTTCACGTAACTCGTAATCATCCGCATGGTCAACAGTGTCCATGAAGACAGATGCATACGCAAACATGGTCGAAGTTACCGCAGTAAGCAATGGCAAATAGTATTGATTAAATAGAAAGTAAGATGCGGAGGTCACGATCAGGTTGGTATTCGTAAGTCAATATTCGTTTCATGCTCAATGCTGTATTTCAAGGTCCGAACTGAACTCGCCTCGTTCATAATGATTCATTATTAACGTCAGTCAAGTGACTTTTGGGCCAGCCTGCATTTAAAAAAAGTTCTAATCTACCTTGGACGCTTGACTATATCTAAATTTCCATAAATGCTTTCAGTCTACTTATCAGTTATGCATACAGCTGTGTTTCAGAGTTCTACTACTTACGTAAGTAGAAAAAGTCAGCGATGACCAGACACAATATCAGAGTCCTATTCAGTAACGTGTTTGCTTAGCAAACATTTAGTTCTTTTAGAACACGAAGTTATGCCTTCCTCCAATTTTTACATGTTCAGCGACTTCTGTGTACGTCTCACTACTAAAGACGTCTTTTTCGAGACGTTTTAAAGATGTCTTATTCCAGACTTTAATACTTCGTCTCGCAAAAAACGTCTTTACCCTCGTTGTCTAACATCTGACCAGGTCGCAAGTTCCCGTTCACAGGCGTCTACAAAAAGGTTCTAATCGTGACCTCGTACAGCGAGATTCCTGCTGAGGCGATCATTTAATCGCAAAAAGTCTCTTAGATCACTGTCTCACTCAGTAGTTAGGCGTGGGGGCGTTCACGGTGCCCCAGAAGAGGATGAGTCCCGTGGTGTCGTGCCTGATGAAGAAGAGGAACGGCCGATTCGCCACGAGTCTCTTCTGGTTTCCATCACGTTCAAGAATCACGCCAGTCACGGCAGCAGCCTCTGTGCCTGTTTCCGTGATGTCGATCTCCACTTTGTGGAGCACGTCTGACGCGAAGATATGCGGGTTCACTAGGTTCGCGGAGTTCCTAAGAGCATCCAAGCCGTATGAGGGGAAATTCCGGTCTTTGATAAATTTAAGAAAATCCTGATCGATCGGTCTGCTTTGTCTTCTGGCTCTTTGTCTCTCCTGGAAACGGTACTTGTTCGCCTCGAGATTTACGACCTTCGCTTCTCCGGCCTCGGACCTCTCCACTTTATAAGAATCCTTGCTCTCTTCAGTCTTCTGAGCCTCCTCGGAACTGCGACGCATTCGGGATCTCTTGATAGAAAACCCGGTCGACCATTGTTCCACCGCGTAGCCACGGTTCTTGTCCTCGTAGGTGAAGTAATTCCTTCTCACTACGTGGTTCGGTCTTGTAAACTGTTCACCGTATCTCGTGTTGAACGTTACATCACTATTGTTCTGGTACTGTGGCGTCTGACGAGTTGGTTCAGTTGGATTCACCGGCGATGATGTATCACCGTTCACACCTTGTGAGATTAAACTCAGATCAGCCACTGCTGGGTTGAACAAGGACGTCAAACCCAAGCTTTCTAGAGTCGCCTTCAAGCTCAAAGTGCTGGAGAGCTTCATTTTAGGAAGACCGATGATGCAGGTCTCGTTCTTCATATTGTTTATCAAACTCTCGATGTTGTCCAAGGATAATTGGCTCAGGAAACCACGCAGAGCTTTGGCTCCCTGCGCGTTTGGTAAAATCACGTACATTGAAGTCTGGTGGCCTTTGTAAGGCAAACCGACGATCTTCACGCCTAACTGTTTGTCTTCGTAGAATGCGAATTGACCGCCGTTGTACATCATGTCTACGTTGATGGGCAGGTCTGGCTCGATGAAGAATGGCTTCCTGAATGATTAAAAACAAATATATATAAAAATATGAAGCGAATATTTGAAAATGAAAGAACGAACCTCTTAGTAGCCCCTTCCAAAAAGTGCTGGTTCCACTCCCCATTGAAATAAAGGGCTGACAGAAGAATCAACGTGGTGTCCGGAGATGGTACATCGTTTAGGATACTGTCGATCTTGTCCCTGGTCTTCTGCTTCACCCACGCATTGATCCTTTGCTGGATCGATCTTCCACTTCTTGCGAAGTCTACGTTTATCACCTCGTTTCCGTACACAGATTGGCTGATCGTTCTGAACTCTCGGAGAATTGGATAGCCGTCCTAATGTACGGACGTGAATTAATTGTTAATAACATTTGATAAAATGTTTTCCAGTCGAAATGAAAATATGATCGTACCTGCACAAACGCGGCCGTCGCGAAGTCCAAACGAGGTCCTTCGGAGTTTGCCAAATTGCTGTGAAGCTGAGCCATCAGTATGCCAAACATCTGATGAACAACCTCCGAGTTCCTTGAAATATCAACTCCAGATTCAAGTCCAAGAACTCTGGAGACCTCGTTGAAGGTTCTGCCTGCAGAACCCGCGAGGACAATCGCCAAGGCTACCGCAATACTGGTCGGCGAGAAGACTATGTTGTCTTGTTGCTCGATCAACGAAGTACCCTTGTTCTTATAGATTTCTCGCTCCACGTCCAGACTGAACTTTATCAGCCCTTTCACGATGATACTGTTCACCTGTAATTCAAACACCTAATATTAATTATCTTCTCCGTGATGAAGTTGACTATGAAATTAAGAGCACTTTCGATCCCTGGTTTGTGCAGCTAGGAATTTGCTTACATGCTCGTCCCAGCCTTGCAGTGCATTATTTTCAACTGGAGCTGCAGAATCTGCGAAAGATGGTGGTATTGTTGGTATAGGTCTTCGAACAGGTGTTTGCTTTGACATCGGAGTTGGTACAGAATATTGAATATTCGTTGCGGGAGGAATATTCTGTACAGGAGGTCTTTGACGACCAAGAGTGTACATTAATGGAGGCTGGATCGATGTCTTCAACATCTCGAACTCATCTGGATAGATCAACTGACCGGAAGTGCAGGCCAGAAGGCCGAGGAACATCAGCTTGAACATCATCTCTGTAAGAACAGAACGGACATTAATTATTAGACTGCGAATGTCCTTTTATAATTATCATCAGCCAATTTGGTGGATATCAAATTCGAAAGTGAACCAATTAAGCTGATTATATAATTGCTACAACAATAATTGGATACAGTTCTGTTCAGAAAGGATTGAAAAAAGTTCTCGAATCCTTTACAGAAAACCAATTTAACGAATCAAGGTCGTCGCGAAGCAGCCTCGTCATAATTTTCATGCAAAGTTGTTAAGAAAATTAGCCTTGAACGACTAATTGAGTGCAATTCTATTGTGCTTCCACCTTTTAGGAAGCTGGTAATTGTCCGAACCATTTTCACCATTTATGTGCAAGATTTATGCGACAGGTCGCATTGTAGTCCGTCTGTGTAAGTTGTCCATGTAATTATCGTTTCCGAAGGTAATTCCTACCGGACATTATGGCAACTGGGTTTGATTGCATCAAGATTTTTAGATAACGTTATTGCAAAATCAACGATTTTATTGATGTATACATATCGGTGAAGAAATACAGAAGATTTTGGAGTCGTCTAGGGTCTGATGGAATGAGATTTCAATAAACCGGTTCTTCCAACATTTTACCGCTGCTAGCTGGTTGGGTATCTGCCTGTTCTTTTATTACGTTATCATCGAATACAGAACGTTGACTTTGATTCGCGTTTCCCTCGAGCGGTATTAACAATTCGACAGACATCCTTAAATTCTTTTAATTCCTTTATTGTTTCAAATTGCATCTACTCACTCGTATAATTAGATTCTGGATTTTATGTATTTTTGAGCAATCGGACCCAGTATCATCGACACATTTATTTCTCCATAAATAAAATCACGAAGCTCGTTTAGCGCCACCGCAGATTCGAATCATTCTTTCAAATGCTGAATCCCGTTAACGAGGTGATCCGATTTACATACTATGCCAACCTATTGTATCGATGTTTCTCAGATCTCTATCCTTTCGAGCTAAAAAGATGCTCGAGCGTTCATCACTTGCGAAACGAAGATCTTATTGTTTAGCGAAAACGGAGGCAGAGGTAGCGATCGGAGGCCGGAAGTGTTAATTGGAAAACGTATCTGTCGATAAGAGTGGCCGATGCAATTTACGACAATGCTTTCAATTAATTATATACTTTCCTGTGACGTCACCTCGAGATTATCGCTTTTCCATGCAAACACACAGCCTTATTTTCCTATTTCGCTCGTGTTATCGCGGTTTTTGATTGCGGTCTGCAATCTCTGCCAATTTTTAAAACGATAAATTATACGGCAACCGCAAACAGCCGAGCGACAAGGATTTTAATGCGTTAAGGGAAACGGAGGAATGTTGTCGAGTGCATATATCGTGACGTGTGCAGTTCCTGGTTCGTTGAACATAAACAATTATTACGCACGAGGAAAACAACGCACGCCGCCATTGATGGCATCAGGCTTCCGTGCCTGAGCTACCAAGTTGCAAATAAATAATTGGATTATGCAAATGACTGAGGATTTAAAGAATCCTCGTGTTGAAATGATTGATGGCTCGTTATACAAGATTCTTATACAAATTGCAATTTGCGGATTGTATTTATTGGGAGTCTGACCGGATTTCATAGCGTAGACATAACAGAATGAAGTCACTCAATCATTTTTTGCAACAGTTTCATGTTTTCAGCTACTATGAAATTTTTGCATTTATATGTATATAAACTTCCATCGTGATAGATCTTTTTTATTGGCTGCAAGAATTTATTCCGACTGAAGCATTAATTATGGTATGGATAAATTTTCTAAATCCTTTTAGATAACACAGTTTCAAAAATATATTTGAAAGTCTGCTCGATTAATTCGATGAAGATTTTCTTGAATTAATTAAAAATCCTTCTTTTTTCCGAGTTTACAAATTCCGCAGTCATATAGGGACCTAGATAGATTACGTAGACAAATTATGTAGACGCGAATTTCTATAAAACAGGAATCTATCTTGCGTCATTATTCATTTCCTTCCTTGGCGGTCACCTCAGAGTTAAAAGAAGCAATGAATTCTTTTGTTCATTGGCCAGAACAATTGGTATTATTGTCTGGGCTAATGTCCAGTAATTTCACGAGAATGCGAGAGACGCCACGGATACGTCACCGGTCCTTGTAAGCATTGTAACAGATAATGTTGCGGTTGTGTGAGAGAATCCATTGGGAAAACCCACATCGGATATAAACCGGGCTTCGACTCCTCGCGGGATTAGGATGAACGAAGCGTTTACGCACGTTTCCTACCAGCATTTCTTTCGACAATGACCTTCGTCATTTTACAATATTCTTTTCTAACAACAATGAATAGTCGACGCCCCATAGTTGTACGAACACGATAAACGCATCCGAACCCGATATGGTGACCGCGACTCTCTTCGGATCTGGAAATGCAGTCACGACTCGAATTTTTAGCAACTGCATTTGCATAGGAACAGAAACGTTGAACGATTGTTGAAATCCTTTCGTGTTTCGTGCATTCCGAGATGCAGCCCAAGGATTTCAAGAGCCATTGAGGCTTTCCAGAAACTTTTAGCAGAAAGATGTGGATGTAATCGACGCGAATGAGTAACCAATCTCCGTACTTCAATTATCCAAGGCCTCTGGCGCGCTTTGATGTCCAACTGTAACTACACCGATCGTGCCGCATCCTCGTAAAGGTTGACCTTTAAGCAGTATATTGCATTGGCATAACGCGCAGCTTTGCTATAACTGACAGCGGAATTCCCTGAAGATCGCAAGCTCGATGACCCCAGCGATGTTAGTCATCGTTTCACGGATGGAAGATCATTACGGAGTGGAACGAATCAACTAGCATCTCGGGTGAGGGTGATATTCGACGAAGATAATACTTTGATGCATGATTAATAGCGTTGTAATCCATCGTCGACCTTACACGGAGACGAGAGGATGCGCATCAGCATTGATTTTTATTATTGCTCGCACATCGAGAGATACAGGGTGGTTTGTTTATCTTCGATACTGTAATCACTCCTGGTTTTCCCGACCGTCATTGTTTTATCTTTGTTTCATTCTGCGAAGAGTTCAAATAGATTGTAAATATCTATGCTAATTTTAATAGAGAGCTATTGACTGTAATTACGTATGAATAAATGGCTATAAATAGACCAGATAGTTATGTAAATTTTAGCAGAGCGCTATAAATAGACTGTGAATGTTTATGCAAAAGGGATCCTCGTTCTTCAAATTTAGGTCGGTGCGAAATATTCAACAATTAGTAGGCTATTTTACATTATCGGGCTCCATAACCGCTGTTCCAATCAATCATTCTCATTATTGTTATCGCTAGAGTGCGGTTCTTTATGCATTTATGGTTTCTGAAAATTTTCAAGATCAATTTTCGTAAAATTGGCCTACGAAAATAGAAAGTTGCATGAAGATCCGCAATCTAATTATAATTATTACACTCATTCGATAATTATGCCATGCCTGCGGCAAGTCATTCATCATCTGACTTAATAGAAATGTTTTCTATTAATCATGCTGAAGAATGATTTTATCAGATGTTCATATTTCACGTAGAATTTGCACGTATATCGTCTGTACATTTAAAATGATGTGATTGAATTTGTTCGATTGGTAGAAAATTAACGAGCAGTGTCCCGCGCAGATTCTCTTAATCGTTCAGGGAAACAATCACTGTCGAGAGAATAATAAAGCAATCGCTCCGAATTATATTGTCGTTAGCGAACGGTATGTGTCGCCTGTGATTAACGCGCCGTCCTAGAAATATTGATAATCACCAACGCTGTCAGCGCATTGTTATCCGCGTGTTTCTGGAACTAGTTCCGTGAACAATAAACTATGCAAATTCGTCATACATTTTGCATACACGTGTTGGTACACACTTTCGATGACGAAGCTCCGAAGAAACGGATATAAACGATCGATAGTCGATTTTCATTGCTTCTATTGATATAGTTATTTGAAGTGACTTTTATTAGCATCGAAGTGCAAACGCTTTTGCAATCGCTATATAGAATTGTAAGGCTAATTTAGAATTCTGTGGCTCGTATTTTTAGTTCTGTCTATATCCTTCTAAAATGTGTTTGTGAATTACCATTGAATTACTTGACGAATTATAATTACAAAGTAGTTCAATTACAATTAATTCGTAATTCGAAATTCAGTCGCTTTGTTCAATTTAAATTGGAATTCTGATCTCTCATTTTATTAAGCTACAACGTAGTTTGTTTTTACTTACGAATTAATGATTTTAATTATGAATTATATGCAAGAAGAATATAAGAGGTGGAAAAAGAAAAAGATTAGTACCAGTATTATTCGTAAATTCATATTATCTGACGAAAAATAAACTTGTTCGCAATTGTCAGCAAGTTTTAAATTAGTTTTAATATTTGTTCAAACATCTTGTCACTAAGATCGAAGGAAAACATTTTCATAAATATAAACATAAAATTGAGTTGTCAAACAAATATATCAGATAGAAATGAAAGATATTTTGCACAACTCTGCAGAAAATTGCGTGGTCGATGATTTTGGCGGATTCAAACAACATTGGATCACGACCGCCTACATCTTTCCAAATGTCAGAGCCGCTGTCAAATGATTTCATCCAATTGCATCATTTTGCGGACAGAGAAATTGAATCGAAGGTTACAAGAAATATGCGAAAGACTGAACACAATTATAGAAAAAAACGATGCGCATCTTCTGCGTCCAATAGAAGCTACAAAAGCCTGAAGACTATCGTTTCGATCGAAGATTTATGAATTACTTCACTTCGATTGTGTAATGATAAAGGGTAAATCGTTAAATGTCATTTTCGAAATAACAACTACATGTTCAAAAATATAAATTTCTCGAATAATTCCTCTCGCATCTCTGCGACGTGAATAACCATAAATTAAAGAATTAAAAACCGGTCACCGGCGACTGCCACTACAGCCGATCTCTGCAGCGTTATCCGCTCGAAGATGTCAAGTGCGTTACGGAAGGTCTTCAATAATCCTGATTAAATTCAAGGATTTTTAACCGACCAATTTTACTTTCATTCATGAATCAACAAATTGCAACAAAACGATCGATCTTCAGCTACTTTCGGAAAAAGCAAAACTGCAATAACGGAGCATTGAAGTCCCGCAATTCACACTTATCGCGGCGTCGCGAGCGATATGTACAGTGGTCGAAATAATGATAGGTTCACTTGCCGCGTCGGCTGGTTTGCTGCTTCTAATTTTATTTTCGTTTTCGGAAGTGTACTGTGGCATTTGTTTTTATTTCGCGAGAATGTATTCTACACATTGTGTAAGCAATCAGTCGACTATCAACAGTATTAGTGCAAAGACATATCTGTTTCAAAAATACTTTGAAAATTATCGAGTACAAGATACGAAATAATCTTAGGTTCACGGAGAAATATTTAAAAATTACTATCGCAATCGTTTGAACATTTTTGTATGGCAAGTACACAGAAAGTCCAAAAATTGTAAAAAATATTTTATGTTTGTTTAATACTATTAAAGCACGATAACACGGGGAAATCGTTAAAAATGATAACGAAAAGGGCCAAATTATTGCTTTCCACAATATGAGTCTCTCTAACAGAGAAATTGCAAGAACATTGAAAAGGTCATTAAATGTCATAAACAATTCTTTAAAATTAAAAGAAAAATGCGGCAGTAAAAAAATCTACAGTCTATCCAAAAAAAATAACACAGAGGGAAAAAGGTAAAATTTTTCAAGAAGCACGGCGAAATATGCTTAGTGCTTCTAAAATAAAAATGGAATTAGACTTGCCAGTTGGTGTTCGACGTGTACAGCAAATTTTGAGATCGAGTGGGACACTTAAATATTCTAAAAAAGCGAAAAAACCTCCGCTAACTAAATTCCACAAGGAAGAGAAATTAAAGTTTGCAGAATATCATATGTCATGGACCGAAAAGTGGAAGATGATGATTTTTTCTGATGAAAAAAAATTTAATTTGGACAGCCCAGATGAGTTTTAATATTACTGGCACGATCTGCGTGATAAAAAAATGTAAAAGTGACAAGAGTCCATGGAGGAGGATATATAATGCTTTGGGCTGCATTTGGCTGGAACGATAAGACTCCTATAATGTGGTTCCCCCCAAAAGTCAATGCTGAAAAATATCAGGAACTATTGGAATACGTACTGGACGAATATAGCGACAAGATTGGTGGACCTAATTTAATATTCCAACACGATAATGCGGCAATACATCGTGCAAAAACAATTAAAAACTAGTTTGAGAGGGTAAAAGTTGAAGTTTTACCCTGGCCATCAAGGAGTCCGGACTTAAATCCGATTGAAAATCTTTGGCGAATATTAGCACGAAAGGTATATGACAATGGAAAATAGTATAGCACTGTTTCAGAATTGAAAAATGGGATTAGAGAGGCGTGGTCTGAAATTAAATTAGAAACATTACAAAAATTAATTCAATCAATTCCACGCAGAATATTTGAAATTATAAAACAGGAAGGAGGTTCAACTTTTTTTTTTAATTTTTTGTGTAAAAATACATGATGAACCTATGTTTATTTCGCAACTAAATTTCAAGTGTTGTAATAGAAAATTTGTAATTGATATTAATTAACATTGCGTTATTCAATTGAGCTGTGTATTTTGTTAAATATATTAGAATGAATAAAAAAGTAAAATCAAAAATACTGCCTTAATATATATTAGAATATATATTAGAATGAATAAAAAAGTAAAATCAAAAATACTGCCTTAAACACAACATTATGTCAACAAATTGAAGTGAACCTATCATTATTTCGACCGCTGTATAGCTATAGTTTACCTTTGCAGCTTCTGCCGCGTGGCTGTCGATGGTCCTCCTCTCAAGTGTTGCTTCTCAAACACGAGGAGTCTGTCAAATTCACTTAGTCACCACCGCTAAACGAGTCGGCGTCGAAACGAAAAAGTAGAGAACAGCTCGCTGGTTCAGCGACGACAGGATACTTGGAGCGTCCTCGAGCAGACAGGACGATACAAAAATCGAAACAAGTCCTAAGCCAGCAGGAAAGATCGCGACGTGTGGATCGATCAAGAGCCACGAGACGACTGAGTCACTCTCCGGTTGTACTCTACTCGTATTTACCGCATTTCTCTCTGCCGCTTCGCCGTGCGACGGTCATCCGGGTCGTGGGCACCAAAGCAAACTTGTACGCTCGTGATCCAGATAACAGTCTTCTTTCGCAGATAATTCGCCCGCAAAACGGGTTTCCCGAAAGATTAGATTTTCCGCAGTAATGCGTGTGTTTACCGATGCTAGGCCCACAGATCCTACAAACAAGGACACAGCTTTAATAAGGGTTCTAGGTGAACGTTATCCACACGGTTTTCCCCGGAGAGTTTGTTGACAATGGAACTATGGAACGGGCGATCGATGAAGCAGATCGGGGATTCTTTCATGCCTCCCGGGATCCACGTCTCGATCATTGACGCGGACGATCGTTGAGGACTCGAAGAAGTCCTGTGACCTGGTGCTTTTGAAGATGTACCCTGGTCTGAAAAATTAACAAGTTATGAACATTTTCAAAAGATTGATCTTTTTGCATTTTCTTTAATTCTTCAACCAGGTGACTTTTAAATTGATACCTCCTGCGATTCACATCTCGATCATTGACGCGAATGATTGTGCGAGGAAGATCATTCGTCGTAGAAGAGAAAAGAAAATTTGTATTTTTTGTATGGCTACATTGATCTTAATTCATCTAAAATTTTATTTCATTTAAAAACCTTCTACGGTACTTTGTGGAAAACCCTACATCCTAGATATATTGGGAAATATCTGATTTCCCTTCGTTTTTATAGTACCGCCGCCATCGCGTTTAGGCGTTTAGTTCTAATCGTGCGCCCGTCTTGTAGACACCTCCGATAACGTCTTCTTATACTTAAATATATTTCTTCCACCGTCCTTGTATATAATTATTTACACGTAACCTCTCAATATTCATGTGTGTTAGACTTTGTTCAAATCTTCATCAAATCTGACTTGTTAAAATACAGCAAGGGGTTGATCCTTTAACTGGGCGACTTTTAAGAAGAGGGGATCATTTTTCGCTGACTCTAATTAACATAAAAATGAACAGAAAAATGAACGCGTGCATAAAGACAGCAAGGGATTAATTCTTTAACTGGGCGACTTTCAAGAAGAAGGGAACATTTTTCGCTGACTCCAATTAACATAAAAATGAACAGAAAAATGAACAGAAAAATGAACGTGTGCATAAAGACCTCCATCATACTGAAACTACAAAAAGTAGGCCATTGTCATACGCGCGTTTAATTCATTCATAGTTTGAGGTCCTACGCAAATTAAGCCCTGGGGAAACCCAACCAGCTTAGTCCAAAAGCAGACTATCCGAACAGATAACACGCCCATTCTCCGGAATAAAGCTAGGTATTGTGACGTTGCAAATTTTGCGACAAGATGCTCACTCATCATTCCAAATATTCGATCGAGTGGGAAACCCATTAACGATTATATCAAGTATTAATAGAAAACGTGTTACTATCGCTAAATATACTGGTGGCATACAGGACGGAGAACGTCGCTTATCAAAGTACAAATACAGTTGCATCGTAAAAATTAATCAATATACCTAGAATCAATATACGTTGCAGTGAACTGTGTGATGTAAAATGTGCAACTGTTTCCCAATAAATCACAATTTTGTTTGCGATTCAAACAGATGATAAAAATGTTGATCGGAACATCTGGCGGGAAAATCCGATCATGACTTCAGTACTAACCTTCCTATTCGCGTCATTTATCAAACAAACGCAGCTTTCGCGTACGCCAACCCGTATAAATAAAATCCCACTTGCGGTAATCCTTGATAAGACCCGTGGACACTTCCTCGCATTTGATAAGACCCACATAATAAATAAAATGTGCTCAGGCTTGAAACAAATCTACTATCCCTGCCAAAAATTATTGCAAATTACTATTCCACATACAGACAATGGCCTACTTTTTGTAGTTTCAGTATGATAAGCAGAGGTCTTTATGCACACGTTCATTTTTCTGTTCATTTTTATGTTAATTGGAGTCAGCGAAAAATGTTCTCCTCTTCTTGAAAATCGCCCAGTTAAAGGATTAATCCCTTGCTGTCTTTATGCACGCGTTCATTTTTCTGTTCATTTTTATGTTAATTAGAGTCAGCGAAAAATGATCCCCTCTTCTTAAAAGTCGCCCAGTTAAAAGATCAATTCCTTGCTGTATTCTAACAAGTCAGATTTGATGAAGATTTGAACAAAGTCTAGGACATATGAATATTGAGAAGTTACGTGTAAATAATTAGCAATTATTAATTACTGTGGGTTATGAAGCGATTAGAGCTGCTCTGATGCAATTTTGCAAGTGAATGTATAGGCGATTATTAGATCTTTAATAGATCTTTATACAAAATAAAAATTGTCTGCATCGATTGCAAGAAGTAGAAACTAAATTGAATGTTATTTCTTCCCTTAATGATCTTAATAGCGAAATCATATATTGACATGTGCAATTTTAGAAATCCATCAATCTTGAATTTCATCTACTCAATTTTGCTATAACTGCGTAAAGATACGCAGTCTATTAATAGCGATATAATCATAGGTATTAATATATCGACACGAAATATCTCTAGAGACAATCGACACGGCGATCATTTTAAAAATAGCGAGAGGTACCGGGCGGCTAAAGAATGGCGGTCGAAGGATGCGTCGCATGATAGTTTGCACGTTCCCAAAACTTAGTTTACCCGGAATCGGACGCAGACGAAATTCGTGTGACTAATTGTTCGCATACGGGGAACTTTTGAATGAATGATTGATCGCGTCGTCCATCGCCGGAACCATGGAACACTTCTCTTGAATGGGACATGCCTATTTTCATTCGCCAACGTAACACGCTATTGTTCGCCTTGGATCGACTCATATGGCGTTTAGTAAAAGTGATAAGAATCACTAGATCGTGGAAGAGATATCACCGGTAAACTATGCGGAGTAATGTCCCTGGAAAATCGATTGACTTCGCGAAATGGTTGATATATCTGCTAACTCATCGCAGCGAGTTTCCTTCTTCTACTTCCTTTCCGAGTTCTGAAAGCAATTTCGTGAGATAACGGCCCACATTAGTACAGATTGAATTGAATTAGCCTGATGAGGAAAAAAGTGTGAATGGACTTATTACATGATCGTCAGACCTTTAATCGAACCGTTTAGTATGATAATGTTATAGATATATAGCAGATAATGATATATAGCAGATATACTAGTAATACCAATTCTAGTTATTTGATTGGAGTTGTTCGTCATTCCAGCTTCATGAATGAAATTGTTATAGCAACACCGAACTCCAGGAAAGCATATCGTTTGCGTTTTCCCGATAAAGGCGTTAAACTTATGCAAATATTTTTCAAACAAGCGGTGACTCGGTTGCAAAGACAAGGCGCTCGAATACCTCGGGAATACCGAGTTGCGCCGCCATTGGATGATTCATGGCGATTGATCGATTATCGAAATAATCGATATATGAATATTTTGATTTTTTAATGCATGATTTATGGTAATCTTGACTATCTTTATGATATAATTCACTGAGAGATTGCGATCACGTATTTGAAAAATTTTCGATGTCGAACTAGTCATCGAAAATAATTCGAAGCATTCCATTTTTATTTCCCATAACGTCATGGGCGGGAATGATTAAATATAGATAGATCAACCTTGATTATGCACATGTATAAAGTGTCGCATGATGCATAAATTTCCATGCATCATGATTCTTTATTTCCATCCAGGGCAACGCATAATATTTAACCAACCCGGCTCTATTCTTTTTTTCAATGAACTACACACAATTTAAATTAGATGCGTCGTTACCGCAACGTATCGGAGTGCGGTCGACTATCGATTATTCAGTTTTCGAGTATTGAAATGCAATCGACTCTCGAGTATCGAAGTTGCGATTTAATAACATTGACAGTGTTCGATTTCAGTCGTCAAAGTTGAGTGCCTATGTTTAGAAGAGGATCTGTTTATTGTTAAACGATTAATTAAATAATTAAAGAAATGCCGCGAGGTATTGAAAATCGAACTGTAACGCCTATAGCGAAAGCATTTCGAAATGCTATGCGAGGTGTAAGTCCATAATTCCTTTTATCTTCAGTCTGTAATCAATATTCTATATGTTGCTTGTTTTTCTAGAAATTACGTAACGTTTTGTTTCTTTTTTAGTACATTGTTATAGTGACAACATTTCTTAGATGTTTATTTCGTCATATGTCGTTCGTAAGAATCGTTCAGCGAAATTTCATAGGTTTCATTGATGCCAGGTTAAATCTTAAAATATTGTAGGTTATGTGTACTTTTGAATCAATCTACATTTTTTACAGGAAACATGATATAAATGTTATATAGTATTTATTAGGGGTGGGCGGGTACCCAAAAATGTCGAGTACCCGATTCTCGGGTCGGGTTTTGATGACTCGGGTGGGGACACGACAATTAGTGATATTCGGACCAGTAACCACCTACCCCTAGTGAAATACACGTATTGAGAAAGCATTCGTATTTCAGAAACCTGTTGTGGAAGGAATAAGGTTCCCAAATCTTCTTGCTGCACGCACGCAACCCCAGCCCGAAGTACCTGGAGGACCTTACCATAAGACTTCCAAAGTATATTACTTTTCACGCGATGCCAGACGGCTTGTTCAACCACCCATTGAGGTGTATGCGCCAGGACTAAAGAAAATAGATGCAGGGTAATTATACTTATATTTGGTTAATTAATATAATACATTTGATTAATTAATATAATACCTAAATTGATTTTAGGGAGAAACCAGCCACTGATTTTAAAGCAATCACACCAGGTAAACCCATTAAGATCCACTAAGAATGAGAGAATACGTCGAAAGTATTCGTTGAATGATTAGTTGCGGTATAGCCGCAGTATGTAATAAAGAATTGTTAAATAAGAATCGTGTATATGAAGGTATCGCTCTTTTGTAAATAAAGCAGACGTTCTTTCTTTTAAAGTAATTCTTCCGTTTAATGTTTAATCGATAACAGTGCATAAATAATAAACAGAGGAATGTTTTTCATATACACATCTCCTGCTTGACTCTGGCAGGCGTATACAATTAATTCTTGGGTTTTATAATACATTATTACATACATACAGAGCACAAATGCTTCCATAAAATTTCTGTGAGTTTTGATAGTAACATTGACACTGAGAGGTTTGTACAAATAGCAGATTAGATTAACTGCTATTATCTAACAATATAATACACGGCGTACTCGTTCAACAATTCTTTCGCAGAAACAATGCATTTCTCTGTTGCGAACGAACAATCGACGCAACGGAAGCCTCTCGAGCAACATATAATTTAATAGGGAATTTGATTCTGATAATACTGTATCATGTCGTAAGTTTTCGTACGGAAATTGAGGTAGCTGCTACGTATTACATTGAGCATAAAGGCCGCAGCTTCGCGGTCAATGGCCGTCGGCACGAATCTGCTGCGCAATAACTTTATCGTTTGCCCACGGAAACAGGGCAGACCCGTGTCGAGCATCAGAGAAACTAAAGAAATGATTGCCTCTTGGTAGGGTCTGCAAGAACAAACAATATTATACATATTGGAATTTGACATTTTGTATAAACTTACAGCGTTAATTAAAAATAACGTTATGGAAGCTGCAATTTTTCCACGTATCAAACAAAATTTTGATTACTGTGCAGCAAAATGTGATAGTGCAACGAATAAAAATTTGTTGCTCCGTTTTCACACTTTTCCAAAGCCGAATAACATTATGCAGAATAAATTGGCAGGTTTAAAAATTCGATTTGGTTTGGAGGATCATTTGACCATTATAGAATCATTGAAAATGATTACCTCACTGCTAGGAAGGCCTGGACGCACAGCTCCATGAACCACCGGAAGGGCGCGGCCTCCATTTTTCCTCCCATAACAAGCACCATTTCATCAGTCAACTTGATATCGGGCTCAAAGCCCAGATTACCACCGGGTGAACTTTCGAACATAAACCCAAAATCGATATGTATAATATGTCCTTCTGTATCCAGCATAATGTTACCATTATGACGATCCTTGATTTGCAAGAGGTACGTGATAACGCTGTAAGCAGCCATCGACTTCACGAAGTTGCGACGCACGTTTTGAAACTCCTTTGTTGTTTCATCCCCGTAACGTTTAATAAAATATTGATACATATCGATGTCTGTAGTACGACCTAATTGATCGCGTGATGTTGCATTCGGTACACATTCTATGACACCGCACTGAAACATGCGACGATTTTGATTAGGATATTGTTAAACAACGATGTAGAATGATATTTAGAGATTAATTACCCCAGGTGCTGTGGCCACTACTCTATACGGGAACAAAAATAGATTCAATCCAACTTTCTGGAATATATTTTTGAAAATACTGATCACTTGCAGGGCTAACATGTCCTGTCTAACATCGTCGCCAACTTTAAAGATGGCTGCTTGCCATGCCTCCTTCTCTGGTTCTTTCTTCATGTCTGCCTTTCCGTTCGACACTGCTAACGCTATGTTTTCTAATTCGTTAATTCCATATTTTTGTACTTTGAAACGCGCCAGGAATGGTGCTTTTGCGGCACTACAATAATGGTTGCAATTAGAGACCTCCAGTTACAATACCGAAGCATTACTCACCTCTGCATAGGATTTCCACTTTGATAATCAATATCTAGAACCATGGCTTCAGGGTTAGAAGGTAAATAGCAACCAGGTTGTACTTTGATCTTGGACAAAGCTGTTAAGCAGGCCGCCTTTCGTTCAGGACCTTTGGGGTATGGCCTTATTTCGCCAGAGATATTCGTAATCTTCTCGAAGAAGTCGAATTCTCTTTCGTAAAACTGTTTCGCTTGTCCAGACAGCGAGCCCAAGATACTCTTCACTAAAGAGTCTAGCACGTCGAAGAGAACTGGGTCTTTAATTTGTTTATCCTCGTCCATGTACATATTTGTATGCATATTCCAGATTAACTGGTGCGCCACCACCTACACAAGATTAATGAAAGCAAGCGTTCAAATCAAACTTTAGATTAATATAAATACTCGATCACTTACTTGTGAACGCTTCGAAATCTTTTTAATGAACTCGATCACATAGCCCATGGAATCGTGGCGCACCGCTTGCACAAGTTGAGGTATGTAGAAAAGTACAGCATCGGCTGGATAGCTGCTTAGCACCTCTACCGCATACTGCGCCGAAATTGGATGATGAGGGAATTGGCGAGAGAAGTATGCCAGTGCTTGAATGGGTGATACTCTTTCCCATGTCAACATGTACACCAACTGAAACATGATCGTGTACTTCTAATAACTTGGAACAATTTCGAGAAAAAGGAAATGAATGGTGTCTCACTTCAGGTACGTCGTTGAGCAATGTATCCGTGGTCACGAGATACTGCAAAGCTTCTGGGACATGCATGACCGGCACCGGTTTCAAACGAACCAACCCGCACACTTCTTTGATAATGATCTCCGAGTATTTCAATCGGACCGGTAAAAATACTGCAAGAACAGGACTGATTTCCCACGCGAGACGCGTGTATTCGCGCCATTTGTCGTTCATTCCCTTAGCACGCCAATCTGCGATACTCGATTCACCTGGTAGCGTAAGCTCCTGTCTTCCACCAGGATTTCTCCAAACCTGCGTATTAATATATGCAATAATGTACATGTACATATATATGTACACACGCCGTGTAGATCTTTCAAAATTTACCAGTAACATTTCTATCTCAACTGCTAGCAATTCCAGAATCAAGTTCCTCTTCTTAATGTAGTCCTTCACGAAAACATTCGCATTCATCACACGCTTACTGCGGTTACTACGCTTTCCGAGAGTATTGGTACTGGTTGACATAGGGACCGTGCTAATCCACACACTTGACGACGTCTTCGCGTATTCGATATTCGTTGTACATAAACCTGTACTCAAAGAGGCCATTGTCTCACTATGCACGAAACCGCTGGTTGTATACTGAGGCGTTAACATCTCGAATTCACCTTCGTTCCCAGTCATTACCAAGTACTTTTTGTCACTGTGCATAACCTGCGGAAAATGAATCGACTAGTAACAAGTTACAAGATGATTAATAATTATTAAATTACCTGCCAGAAACGTATAAGCGTGACCAAGTCTTCTCTGAGCTGCTCGAGCTCTTGAGTAGGCACTTGGCGCTCTCGACAGAAATAGTCCAAACAATTACAATAAACGCGTTCGCGTAATACATTTTTGCTTAAAGTCCTGCGAACGAAACTCGTTATCCTTCTGTTCACTCATCAGACGGTACTACACCCTTCACGATACCTTGGCAAAATATCTCCTTGAAGAAGAAGCAGTCCGCAAGAGAGCAACTTAAAGCGTACTCCAACCGCAGCAACGTGACGACTCATTCCAGGTTCTTCACCGCAAGCGCCAACAGTCATCGGCAGCGATCGGTGTAGCAGAGTAACGATCATGTCAACCGTTTCTTGACAGCAATACTTAGCGGTCTCGATCAGTTCCACAACAAAGGTAACCCAAATCTCATGAGGTTTTATTTGTGGAGGATTCGGGCCTAGTTTGCAGCCTTCGTACATTGCCAGTGGACTGACTTCCTCTTCGTCCGGTGCGAATAGGCCCATTCTCTTGTCCACGGTGTATTGCCATGCGACAAGCATTTCTTGCAAGAACCGCAGCTTCAGATCTGGACGGATAGTGAGTATCCACTGCCAACATTCGACAGCTGTGGTCATGGCTGCTGGGGTAAATAATTCGATCTGCGAGGAAGCTACCGTATGCAATAATCGTCTGTGTATTCCTGAAAATATAAATCAATTTCGTACATAATTAAAAAGAGGAGCAAAATAAAATTGCCTACATCGATTGCAAGAAATAGAAACCAAACTGGATGTTATTTCTTCCCTTAATGATTTTAATAGAGAAATCATATTGACATCTTCAATTTTAAAAATTTTCCAACAAAATGCATAAGGATCCGCAGTCTACAGATAACATCTATTATAGATTACCTGGCATAGAGATTAACAGTGCAGTGGCACGCCAAAGTGCACTACGATGTTTGACGTCGTTACGAGAACGACAGGCCATCCAAACAGCATCGATCAACAGATCGATTACTTTGTTTCTACTCTCTTCCAGAGATATCTCCGTGGTTGAAAATTCCGTTTCCGCTAAAGAGAGCATTCCTGCTATTTCACCAGCGTATCGCGATCGCGTGGACATCATTGACAAAAGCCACGTGCTAGCTCCTTTCGTGCCTCGTGGTCGTTTGTCTAACGAATTAGTCTATGCAAGAAAAACAGTTTTTTAATATCAAAACGTTTGAAAAAATTTGATACCATAGAAAACATTGTTACATATGGTATAGCCGATTGCGGTACAGCGAGATCCACAAATTCAAGGACCGAATCTGTGGACAAGCATAGGCCAGAATGGTGCTTCAGTCCAGAGGATGGTATTTGGTTCACGTATTCCTGTAAATGCGATCTGGTGGCCTGCGGTGCCCACTTCATAGCTTCTTGCACTATGCCTTTACATCTTGCGGTAAAATCTTTCACGATAATCTGCGTTACAAAAATTAACATTAATGTATATATATAATATATAATGTAATAATTCTATGTATGGCAATAATGCCTGTATACCTCTCTTGCTTCGAGCGTGTCCATTAGTTGAATACTGTACGGTGTACCAGGTATCCTTAAAATTGGTGTTTCTTCGTTGGGGTCAATTTGTAAGGAAAATGATAAAATCTGGAGAAAGTAGTAATAATTCGTAACAATTACAAATGAAGATTCTTCAAGTCCCAGATACACTAAATACAGAGATACACACCTGTAATATATCTAACATACTCCAAAGCACCTTGCAGTTCCACAGAAGATGCGGGAACGCATCTACCAAAGCGCTGAGATATTTGTCAGCTATTCGCCTGATCTGTTTATGTACATGATTAAAATGCACCAGAAGAAATTGAGCATGATTTTCGAGTTCCTTCTCCCGTCTTTCATCTTTCGGTTTACGCTGCATCACGTCTTTGAATTTCGAGAAAACGGAATCAGCAACGCAGCATATGCACTGCCACATACCACTCTTTTCTTTCTGTAAATCGGTATCGCACAGGTACTCCATGATTGGCTGCAAACTCGGCTCGGGACTGTTCGCCACCCTTAACGTCTCCAGCCAATAAACAGACAACAGATACGTGCACTGAGCAAATTGTAATTTCGTTACGTACTGGGATATGTCGTTGGTTCTGTAACAATCATTCTCATTCTACAATTCACTAATGTAGCATAAAAGGTTATAATTAGATAGCGGATCATCGTGCAAAATAAAATCAGCTGCCTAATTATAATTCGCCTACTAACCGAGAATGATAGGCCCACCTATTAGTCAGCTTTAATATTTGACTTCTCAATTCCTGCAATTCGTTCAACGAGACGCTGTCGTTACGAACAGCTGAAGTGTATTGCAGTTCTCTCATCTCGAGGCGAGCACTCGTCTGCGAAATGAGGTACGGTGACTTCACAGCAATTTCCTTAACCCCTTCATACCACTCCGCAGGCCATAATCTCGATGCTTGGTCACCAGCGAATCCCATTACGACGCAGTAAAGCCAAAAATCTTTGAAGAGCTTTAGAAGCCTCTTCTGCGGATGTCTGATTGGCGGTAATCGGCGTACCAATATGGCAATCACTGGGATGAGCACACCCAAATTTCCTGCGCTACTTGCTGCTTTCTGGCGGGGAAAGGTAAAGATTAAAACTGAGCCGTATGAGTTTGCGTTCATGATTGTTAAACTGCGGATCTTTATGCAAAACAAAAATTGTCTGCATCGATTGCAAGAAATAGAAACTAACTTGAATGTTATTTTTTCCCTTAATGATTTTAATACAGGAGAAATCATATATTGACATGTTCAATTTTTAAAATCTTTCAACAATTTTGAAGTTCATCTTCTCAATTTTGCTATAAATGCATAAAGATCCGCAGTCCAATGATTGTAATTG
Organism: Lasioglossum marginatum; assembly: GCA_028455795.1. NCBI lineage: Eukaryota > Metazoa > Arthropoda > Insecta > Hymenoptera > Halictidae > Lasioglossum > Lasioglossum marginatum. The sequence goes on along the minus strand of CM052245.1, from coordinate 13,343,664 downwards.
GTAAATTCAATTACCGTTGCGGTAACATTGCTCGATACTTTGTCGCTGGCACGTTTACCCTCCAATCCAAGCTGAACGAAAAGCTCGAGTAAATGGAGCAACAGATCGTCCAGATCTGTTTCACCTTGCAGATTAGCTGCTATATTCGCAAGAGCGTTCGTGACCGCTTTAGATACGTGACAATACTGTTTTCGATCATCGTTTGCGGCGTACGTAGCGGTACTCGAGCCTAGCGACATCGAGAACATTTGCATAATCCCTTCGTAAATCTGAAAAAAAAACAAAAATAATGCAATTCGCTTGTTGTACAGTGATCGTAAGGAGCGTAGCATCAATTGTGCACTCGTCTTTTGTTATTATTATCGGAACTCAACCTTTGACTCGCATTTTGCGATTATCATGCATCCTAACTGATCGACGATTAGAAAATCAAGATCGCTCGGTGTACGGCAAAATAATTGCTGAAAAAATGGAAATATCGTGCGCATAGTCTTTGGGGTGTCTTTCAACGCAACGGCAACGTGTCCCAACATGATTACTATGTTTTTCGAAATTAACTCGCTATTCGATCTCTCGTCAGAATCGCTAAAAATATTGAAAATAAATCAGAAATCATAAAACCTAATACACAAACCTTTAGCTGAATTGATTAACACGTTGGCTGCTGCAACGCAATTTGTTTCGTTAAATAAACGATTTCGATTATGGAAAATTTGTATTGATCGCTGGATCGGCAGGCAACGTGTTAAAACTCGTAAGTTAAGCGGTAGAAAATATTGTACCCATCACATTTGTCAGCAGCGAATAATCTATTCGAGACACTGGCTACTAATGCCGGCACACAATCTGGATTTACAGAGTGCGCAGCCTCCAAAGCAATGCAGAGATTACCAATAGCTGCATCGCGTAACTTCTCGAAAGCCGTTTGTATGGATGATGTTGTCTGCTTTGAGTCATGCATATCTTTTCCTTCAATAAAAATGTTAATATTTCTTGATATCGTACACGCAACAACTTAATGCTTCGCAATAAGAGTAATTCGAGCTACCTTTCCCATTATGCTGTCGATGGAGTTTGAGAAGTATCGGTGATGGCACAACCAAAAAATCCCGAAGGTAATAAATAGAAGTACTCGCTATATTGGGAAACTTCTGCGCCAACTTTCCCAATCCTTCGAGGCACACCATTAATAAAGGCATATGCGCTAGCACCAGCTTCGGCCCATGATTCGAGTTAATCTTTTCAACTAGGCGACCACATAAACTATCAGCACCTGTAAACAATCGCATTAGCACAGACTGTATTTGAACATCTCCAATATTCACACAATGCTTCGAGGGATGATATGCAGAGAAAGTCAATGACATTATATTATTTGTTTCTACATTAACGAATCGAGAGAGAATGGTTAAAGTGAAACGAAGAAAGTTGCAGCCAGTGGAAATGAAAGTTAAAGCCAACGGTTATATTCGTTAGTGAAAACTATTGAAAGTTATTTTAGACACAGGGTAGTCAATCGAAATATAACACAAGCTAAGTTCTAATACCCTCGCCAATCAGCATTGAACTGATATCTGCGAATAGCGCAGACAAATCATACTGGTCTCTCACTGTAAAAATAACGTAACAGTCCTATACTTCCCAGTAACATAGACAGATATCAAAGAAACTGTTTTACTATGCTACACTAGAATTAATTAGGCTTTTGCGTATATACACGCCTCGAATTTTCGAATTTTGTTTCCGCTTACCAGTTTCGTCGCCGATTGCCCATACTAAGAGATCGACGCACGCGGAATTAGCCATCACGTTCACTTTGAATCTATTTACAGTGCGAAAATTAGTGTCCATGTCTTCCCTCTCGCTCGCGTCGTGTTGACGCGATTGCAATTCCGTCTGGCCAGATAAGAAAAGACCTTTCACAAACTCCTGCACATCCCTCGTGAAAGGAGTAGGCAAATCACGTTGATTTTGCAACAATTCTCGTAGAAGCGCAACCATCACGAGGTTCATCGTTTCGTTGAACGTGCGATAGGGAAAGATTTGCACCTGACCAGAGTTGTATATCTGAAGGGGACATAAATGTTTCGGTAAAACAATGCTGCGGACTTTATTGTAATACAAGAAACGACACTAACTTGTTGAGCTTCTTCGTCCAGAAACGTTAGAATTTCTTTAGTAAGTAGTTTCTTGGCTAACGCTAAGACACTTTGAAGATGCACCACGCTGAACTGCATCCCAGCTCTCCTCTCAGGACTTTCGTTACATCGCATCTGGGGAAACTGGTTGAAACTTGATCCGTATCGGCTAAAGAAGTACACGGCTGGATCGTAGGGTACTGACGAATACGATTGCAATGAAGGTCGTTTCGCATTGGGTAATTCATGATCACCGGTTAATAGATTTGGTGTGTTATCTATGGCTGGATGAGGATTTAGATTACCACTTAGGGATCGAGGAATAATTGGCCGGAAGTTTGAGAAACTGTGTTGTTTCTTGTCCGATGTTAAACGGGTTTCTGAGTTTGATGCCGTAAGAGGTGCTTCTGGTCGAGGAAAAATGCGACAGAGGAGCGGTGGATCTGTACAGGCGAATCGACCCATCGAACGTGCCAAACCGATTAATACTGGGACTATACTTTTGCATAACGACACTGGAAAAAAGAAATATTTGTAAATTCTTGTGCATTCTTTGCAGTGAAATAAGTAGACTGCAGATGTTTATGCAATTTTCAATTTTTGCAAACGAATTTTAAGTAGTAGTAACCTTTGTAGATCTGAAATATCAAAATTGTACTAAATTCTGTCAAATTTTATACTCTACTCTTCTTTGAAAATTTTTAAAAGCCATAAACGCATAAAGATCTGCAGTCTAGAAGTAAGTACTTACATTTGGCTTGCATTCCTCGGTTCCCATTTTGATCTTTGTACCCCCTTATTAAATTTGTTAAAACTGCTAATATCTCTACTTGTGTAGCTATGATCTCCTCGCGCGCCGGCTCACATCTGGCTGCAATATCGCTGAACAATGTATTCAAACAAAAACTGAAACGTTCAGCGACAGGGACACGTTCGGTAGAAGAACATCTGATCTCGTCCAACCAAACAGCCTTGGGAAGACCACGCAGTAAACGTAGGAGATAACTTAGTATGCGATCCCGATGTTGTAGACCAGATTCCAGAAAATATATTCCCAATGCGATGGTTGCATCCTGACCCCTTTGATCCAACCGATATATACCTTGACCAGTTTCTTGTGGGCATAATTTGAACAACTGCATTACCTGCATCAGAATTGGATCGTTCAGTTTAGTATGTTGATAATAGTTCAGTTGTTCTTCAATTCAGTCAGTCAATTCTTCAATGATGACTGGGCTTGGCGGATGTTTTGCTTAGTTATCCGCTCGTGTATTATGAGCAACGTATGCTTAATAAAATAGATTTCGCTGTGTTCTTATTTATTTAATAAGGTTTTTGAATTCTTCTAAAAGAAATCCCTGAGAAAGCCCTGTTTTTAATTTACGCCTCGTAAATGTAAAAATAGGACTTTTAGGGGCGATTGTATTTACAATCTCAAAACTTGAAATTTAGTGTTCCAAGCGTTAAGAAAGGTGCACTAAAATATCTATTTTGCATTGAGGTAGTTATTTGATTCGATAAAAATTTATTTATGCTGGAGCGATATTGAGTTCCATGTAACCAGTTATGTGTTAAGTGAAGTGTGAGTAACCGAATGAACTTTGTCATTTAGCAATTGATTTTATCGTAGAAGCTCAGTGTTCTGTATATAATGTGAACACTTATTACATGAAATATTTCTTATCTCAACGATATTATCTGTTAATGTAAATGGTCATTATCCTTCTTTTTCTGTTACTATACAATTCCATGATTTAATCTTGTCATTAATTAAAACCCTCCAGATAACAACTGATTTTTCAAGAGTAATAATATTCTTTCGAAAATTTCTATTATCATTCATAATTTATCGTTTTAATCGTAAAATCATAGTTGTAAATTCCAGCTTTGCAAAAAGTCAATTATATCTGTAAAGCATCCAATAATGACGAATCCTTTTTAAAGTGATATTAATTAATAGTCATTGACATTTAATTATCGTAGAAGGAAGTTAGTAAGCAGTCCTTCCTATTATATCACAAGATGACATGTCAGGATATCAGCTGACAGGTCCTTAGAAATAACCTAATCATTGATCAAATGTTCAATTTCGACGCACGTATAAACATAATCAGCATTTTATTAGCTGGTAATATGTGATATAGAATTTGCATACCTTCTCCCATGGTGTAGGTTTGATTGCGGCTAAACATCTAGCCAAATGTTGGACGGCTTTCGAGAAAAACAATTTCTCGTCCGCCACCATCTTGCCTTCCGTCCTTTTGCTTACGATCTGTGTAAATATCGTCTGCTTGCTTGTCCCACGTCCCACTGACAGATCGTTCCGTTGCTCGAGATATCGATTCTCGAAGCCGAAATTTAAATTTAAAATCACTGGCTCCAATCAATAACTAACCAGGACATTCCTGTCTGTTAGTATACCATAAAATACTTCGCTCGAGGAGAATCTTTATTATAAAACACACAAAAATAAATAATACAAATTTTTGGAATATTTTAGAAAACAGGTTTATGCGAAATAAAAATTTTCTTCATCGATTATAAGTAGACAGCGGATCTTTATGCAAAATAAAAATTTTTTATGTGAATTACAACAAATTGGAGTGAAATAGGAGTTTATTTCCTTTCTTAATATATCTAATAGGTTACAAATAATATAACAGTATCTTTAAATTATTCTAATATTTTTGCTGTTTTAAATTACACCCACTAATTTTTCCCATAAATACATAAAATCCGCTGTCTAATTATAAGGAACAGGAGCCACATAAAATCCGACATTTAGAAATCATTTGAAAAATTTTATTATACTTAATTATGCATGTTTAACATCCATGTTTTTAATCCATGACAGATAGTATTCTAACTTTTTACAGCACAAGAGAATAGATTTTTTCGAAAGTTTTATTTCATTCTTATTATATCTCTGCCGAAATTCATTACTCCCAGCTTCATCTTTCAGCTTGGATACTTCCTCCTTTGCTGCTGCTAGTAGCCTGTGCAATTCAGAAAGTGCAGTCGCAATGTAGAAATATTTATTTCTCTCCTCTGGCCCTTGTATGATCGAATTTGCTGCTTCTTTGAAAGCTAGAAGAGTTCGTTCATCTTGAGGCAACCAATTACACTGCAAAAGATGGTAATTCACAATGTTTCAACAATAAATATAACAGGATTACCTAAAATCTAGTAATACATACATTAACAATATTGTGTATAACAGCAGCTATCGCTGACTCTGTACTTTCATATACTTTATTCAGTTTCATGTTATCGCAGAGATCGAGAAACACAACCATAGCATCTACCGGAAAATTTGAATAGTCACCATTGTAATAATTCGCCGTGTATGCATACGCGTATATCACGTTTACTAAATTGAAATAGACATTTGGAGAAGCTTTCTGTAAAAAAGAAATAGTATTTAACATTACATAATTTATTATATTTAGGTAATTCTACAATTATAATCAATCAGTCACCTGTAATTCGTTAAATATAGGAACATCAATCAGAGGAGGATATTCCATTATTTTCTCGTTATCTTCTTCATCCATGTCTTGCACCAGTTTCTTCCCAATATGATAAGTCCACCATGGAACCCATTGTGGCAATAACTTCTCAATTTCACCATTTTTCACTAGAGCTTCGAATTCCTGTCTCTCGGAATCTGTTAATACCGCCCATACCTCATCTGCATTATCCAAGTTCACATCGTGCAATCGTCTCTCTAGATCTTGAATCTAAAATTAATAAATACAATCAGTAAAGTGAATCAACAATGAACAAAACACTTTCAGAGACATAAACTGTATTTACATCTTCATCGTCGTCCGAATCCAATTGTGCTTCTATTTCTTCATCATCTTCTTCGTTCTCACCCGCATTGTCATTTTCTGAATCAAAATTGGTCAAATCCGTTTCATGCACCCTCCTAAGAATTTCAACCATCTTTTTCTTCAGTTCTGGATCTTTCTCTTGAGATTTCAATTCATCTTCTACGCACTGTTTATAGAAACTCTCCGAACATTCTGAGTGCGCTTCAGATTTATAACAGTCGACGTTACAATAGCCCAAACCACATCTGGGACAAGTGTATACTCTGGGATTTGTGCAGCAACTGCAATTAAAAATACAATTAGATTTTTGTTTGTATTAATACGAAATTTTATACATATACATAATTCAAAATTATTTATAATGTAAATTTGAGGTTATTTGTGACTCTTACAATTTGCAGAGGTTATCTGTGATCACTTTACTGGTTCCTGGATCGTCCATAATTTTATATAAAATGTAAATAAAACAATTTATATGTCGTAACGATAACTAACTTTATGAAATTTGTTAAAAGAAAACCTTTCTGATTGTTTCTGATGTAAACTATTTATGATGTATATAACTATTTTTCAAACGCACTCCGTTATTTATATTATTTCATGCCGGCTCTTTTGAATCACTTCGCGCGGCATTTTTAATTTAAATCGAAACGAAACACCTTTCTGTTTCGAAACGAAACACCTATTATATCACTCTGATTATACCAGATTATACGTACCATCTGTCACCATCTGTGTAACCTAGGCAATGAATAAAGAAGAATTGTTATCGATGTAACTGACAACTGTCAAAACTATTGTTCCCGAAAATAGAAGTAAATAGATACTTACATTATTAGCGTAAATATTTAGTGATTTATGTCTGTCATGTCTGATCTAACAAAGAATTTATTGACACAGTATTATGGACTTAATTCCGAAGCAACCGGTAGAAAGTTTTTATCTATCCGCAGATCTATTGAAAATGTGAAAAGTGAAGAAGTGAAGCAGGTTACCGAACAAACATCTGTCACGACTAACGAGGAGAATATATCCGAAGATGAGTGTCAGGTACTCTAATTAATTTTAATTATAATACATCGTACATTTAGAGACACTGTATTTCAAACAATGATTCGGAGGTTACTACAGTGAGAATAATTTGTTATCGTAGAAGAATACTGACGACGACCGGAAGCTGAGTATCGAGAGCGAAAAGTACCGGAGATCATCGAGAGCTTTCAATGATATAGAAGATGCATACGACTCGGATGAGAATTCGATTATTTACGAAATTGATTCAACAGAAAATGTTGCAAACAACATTCATGAAAATACAGAGTCTGGAGCAGAACCCACTGAATTTTCAAAAGCTATTCCCATCGTCATTACGAAAGAGGATGGTCCCAAAGACACAAACGAAAGCGACTCGAGTTTAACGTTTGCAGAGGACACATTTCCAGACAATGCTTCCAATGTATCTAGCATTACATTGAAGAAATCAATAAAGTCTTCAATTAATTCACCTTTGCCATCAGTAACGAAAAAAGAGCCTGTCTGCAATGGAACGTTTGCAGATTTCTCCAACACCAGCCTGAAACAATTCCCGAAAGAAATATTAAACGAAACTTCACAATTGAGGGTATTCTTCTCGTTAAATGACATCACGAAATTATTTTAAGATTTATGTAATACTTTTTATTAATCTTTTAGATGCTGTATCTGGCCGACAATGATTTGATTGAACTTCCAGATGAAATGTTCACTTTGTTGAAACATCTTAAATGGTTAGATGTCAGGAATAATCACATTTCGTCATTACCGAATAGTATTGAATCGCACAGGTGTATAGAAACTCTTCTTCTACAGGCAAACTGTATAAAGGAATTACCGCTAGAATTGTGTAAGCTTCATGCGCATATTAAATATATTAGTATGTTTATCAAGATCATTCCAAGGTCAAAGTACTTGCAGTATTTTGTGCAACTGTGTTATTATCCAGTAAAGTAGGAAAGTGCATAAATATTTATTTGATGTGTATTTTACCTGAATATTTGGTCTTATTATATTTCAGGTACTTTGCCAAAATTAAAAACACTTCAGGTAGCACAAAACCCACTCGTTACACCGCCAGAAGACATTGTGGCCTTAGGGATCATATCAATTTTGACATTTTTAAGAACAGAATGGAACAACGTACATCCTGAACATCGAATAGAATTCAAGGAATGTAAGTGATCCAGTGAATACTTTCTTTATTTTTCATCAACTTTTATCTCATGTTTCAGGCAAAATTGAGCCGAAGTTATCGACTATTCTCTGTTACCAATCACCACGGAACTCCAAAAAGAAGATTATACCTCCTAAAGTACAAGGGTACAATAGAAATTCATCTACCAAAGAAAAATGCAAGATTTACAAACCTAGTAATAGGTACTCTAGTGACGAATCTACTACTTTAACAAACAGTTGTTTGTTTAAAAAGAATTTAACTATCTTTTGCGACTCCTGCTTGCAAAAAGAAGTTGATAAAAAAACAATTGAAAAATCAGAAAACACGTACAAACAGGCAAAACATACATACTTACGAACCATAAATGACGACAGAAGTAAAATAGATAAAGTTGACAATAAAATTTTACGATTAATGGGTCCATCACCGAGGTCTCTTTACGTTAGACAGAATGTAAAAGCGTTGAAAACGTGTTATAAATCTATACAGAAGGATCGTAGAGTTAATTTAGCTATCGATAAACCCGAATGCTTTGTTTCTTCAAAGATTTATTCTTCAGAGGAAAATTGTATGAAATATGGTAGCATAGGAAATGTTGAGCATTGTTTCGATATTATTACAAATGATAGAAAAAGATTTAAGCTATACCCAATGAGATTGAATAATCCAGATTTGATGTTGTCGTGTTTAAAAAATTATATAGGAATAAATGAGTAGTGACTTTATTTCTGAATATAATTGGAAAATTATGTACGTAGAATTAGACAATTTAAGAGAAATAAAAGGTCTGCCAATCATGAATCTTTTATACCATTAAAATCACTTTTCATCTTTTATAATTACAATTTAGATGCGAAGGTAAAGGTGCAAATGCTTCAGAGGAACGTCGCATACTATGGTATTCCAAAGCGAGAGATTTATTGGCGAAACAAGCTTTAATACTTCAGAAATCAAAGTACGAATTCTAATACTGTTAATATTTTACGTAATCGACAGTTATTGCAATAATTCATTTGTTTCTGAGGGATGAAAATGTTTTAAAAGAATGGAGGCGGGATAGAAGAAGTTTTAACATAGCTATAGAAAAGGCGATGAGAAGAAGCGGAGGTACCATGTTGTATTTTGTTTGATATTATTGTTGGATAATATATAAATTCTATAAAATTTCTAATTTGTAGATGATATTCCTTTTGGATTTGACTTGGAAGATTATAATTCCATATTCAAGCAGGCACCGAAATCGGTAAGACGAATGTATAACTTTCGTTTACGAATCTGTCGAAATTGATATTCTTTTATTATTCAAATATTAGAAAACTGCAACATCGAAAGGGAAAGATAAACAGAAATTCAACCCACCAAAGTAAGTAAAGAATTGTGGAAAGTATTTCATTGGAAATGAATTTTAAACATATTTTTGTTGCAGAGATATTAATGTGACAATTAATAAATTGTTGGAATCTTTGAATCATCTGGATATAAAAAGCATGGACGGAATAAGCTCGAGAACTAAACAAAGTCTACTGAAAAAAGACATAGAAAAGGTATTTATTCAATGTGAATTTAATAAATGTTTTATGATATAATTCGACATGTTTCCTTAAAATTCCAGATACTACAATTTCAAAATGAAATTAAAAAACTGCAAAACTATAACGACGTTGCAACAGCAAATTAAAATATTCGTATCGATATCATCATCCTATTGCAATCTCGATTGCTTTCCAATTTTTACTCTACGCCACAAGTGTATCAGTCTTCACATTTTTATTTAAATAAATCGGTAGTAATCACATATTGTTCCATAGTGTTAACTAAATATATATTACTTATGCGAATACGAGACGAGACAACTGGAAATATTGTTGCAAGATTCGCTATTCAAGTAACGTTGAAGTAGAAAATATGTCTATTAAAAAAGAATTTGTTAAAATTAATTTATATTAATTTTTCTGTAGTTAATAAATATATGAAACATGATAAAAAGTACTTAAGAGTTGTGTGAATATGACGATGAATGTAAAGAAGAAAATAGTTTTCCAGTCTTCCCGTCGAAGTAACATGTCTCTTCATTCGATCATCGTGAAAATTCAGCGAGTATCAAATTTTTACAAAACAAAGACCGATATTAAAACAGATTCGAAAGATTTAAAACATTTTCACAATGATCCAATGCTCCCTTTGTACATGGCACTACTTCAAATCTTAGTACAGTTCCATCTTGATTGGAATCAATGATCATACCTCGCTCCGTAATATGATTGTATTTATAGTAGTGTTATGTAGTTTAGTAGTTATAAGGCAAATATCTAAGATTTTCATTTTTTATTTTATTTCTCTTCTTTTTATGTGTGCGCTCTTCTTTTAAATCTGTGGTTACTTTCTACCTTTTGGTTCTGTACATTCGATACATCGATGCATTCAAAACAGTACAAATAACTAATTTTTGTTGGTTTCCTAATCAGCGATGCAACGATCTAAGTGTTCATTAATTTCTTGAAATTTCAATGTTTATCAACCGTTTCTTTTTACGCGTTTCAGAATTCCGTTACTACTGACGAGAACGAACTTAATATTAAAACAAGCGATTATATAAAATGTATAACTCCCGTTCGTTCAGTTTATAAATAGTTAACTGTATTGTTACATTTGGGTGATAATGAAATAATTACTATTTTCCTAGAGAATCCTACATATCACATTCTGTGGCAATACAGTACACATTAGGGCTGTTGCTTTTCCGAAGCTTCGACTCTTCGAAGGAAACTAACAGAAGTTTCCTTCGAAGAGTACGAAGCCCTAGTACACATATGTAATATGTACATATTGCAAGCATAGAGCCAATTAGAAAGTCGTTGGTAATACCGATGTCTCCACGATTAAAAAACAATACTATCAGAATAATAATGTTGAAAATAGAAAGGCCTCATAGCAGCCGTTTTAAGGACCAACTATGTACACGTCGCAGTAAAATATTTAATTAACAAGACAATAAAATACCTACGTGGATTAGATAGCCGTTTTGTTTAAGAAACTCGAACCGGATGTTAAAACTACATTTTGTGTCTCGCATTCTTGTTAATAAATCAATATTTCAAAAAAACTAAATCTCCATTCATTCTGTTCGCAGTTATCCGCACCCGTGATCGATTTCAATAAGAAAATATTCTTCAATGAGTTAAAAAGCTTCGATAATTTATCACACACAGGCACACACGCACACACGTACAGACACACTGGCATTTTGTTTCTCACCGTAGACAGTTCAACGTGTTATATACATTCTTTTTAAGAAATCTAATCTATTTAATATACAAGCATACCAGATACATTAAAGTTCCATAGCAATCTAACACACAAATGCAAATTTTTATAAAATCAATATACTCTCTCCTGTTTGCTATTCCATTTCGCCTTCTTCTGGTAATTCATACTATTGCACGTTTCACACTTTTGTCCACGCTGTCTCTTTTGTTATTCCTATTCTCTTTATACGGTATGTACACCATATGTATGCGTATATTGTTAAACACATTTAGGTGATTTTCTAATTCAAAGAAGGCAGATGTTCTTGGACAGTTCTCAAAAAGCAAGTACGATTTATCGAAAAAAGATAGCAATTTCTTTCGACGGATAATATTCTATCTTTGTAAAATAGGACAGACACAGAAATGTCCTCGGATTGTTCTAGGGGTTATCGTATAACCATCTTGATTACTTCTAAACGTTAGAAGTTTTCTTCGACGATGGCCCAAGCAAGTAGACCTTATTCACAAATATCACTGGTGCGCTCACTCTCTGTTAGAAACTTCGACACATAGTTTTAATTCCGGAGTGTTCCTCATGCGCCGGATTCAAATCGACAAAGCCCAATTTACTATAAAACTCCTGCGACTCTTTCTCCGTACTCGACATAGTGGTATGTACACCGAATGAACCTACAAGTAGCAATAAAGTTAGATTAACTGTATGTACAAGTATGTAACAAAACAATAACTTCATAGAGTATTTACCATTTGCTCTCAGAGCAGCGAGAATGCATGTAATTAGTCTTTTAGGAACAGACTGATCTGTCAAACATGGCAACACTGCGCACAACAGTGTTGACGGATGTTGCCTGCACAATTGTTCAGACACATCCGGGACGAATGAATGAAAGTATCGTATGGCATCCTAGAAACATATTTCAGGTGTTAATAGATTAGCAAAAGTAATTTCTAAACAGTTATTTAAATATTAGGTACCTGAACATTTTCAGGCATATCGTTTATGCTATCATCCAGTGGGTACTTCAAACGTAACTCAGGTATCCAAGAAACCGCTAACTTTTGGTTGTAAGTCTTCACGTTCAAGGCAGCCAATGCGTAACCCACTATACCGCTCTCGTCTTCGACAACCATACACAGTTCTGGACTTAAACTGAGGAAACCGCCGACCAACCTGCAGTGAAAATGGGTAGCGATGAGTAGTTGTTCCTTAATGATAATTAGACTGTAGATTTTTATGCATTTATGGAGAAATTAGCTGGGTGAAATATAAAACAATAAAATATTAGAACAATCTAATCTAAATGTTACGTTGTTTTCAATGTAAAGACGCTATTAAGGAATGGAATGAATTTTTATTTGAACTAAAAAGTTTCAAGTACCTGTCTGCCAATGCAGATGACATTGTAGAACCATAAAGTTTGTTGCATACAGCATAAACTCCTTCTTCGTCGCTAGATAAGTAAGGCCTAATCGTATAGATCTTACTACTAGGCACTTCCGGTGCTTTGTAAACGAATAGATCATTTCCACTATCCACTGGAATTAATCTCTGCGAAGCATAAGTATGTTTTAATATTATTCCAGTTAGAATTTGATGTAAGACAAGCATAATGTAAAAAGACATATACCTGCAGATCAGCTGTAAGACCTCCTCGGAAGACCCACGGCTCTTGGTCTCCACTCATAAAAGTTTCTTTCCAGCCATTCGAGAACCCTATCCCAAAGATATAGTATTGAAACTTAATAAACGATGAAACGTGTGGCTCATGTACGCGCGATTATGCAGTTTATTAAATGTATGATACGGCTTCCACTGCTCTGAGCACTAACTTTAATTAAATTTGTACATGCATAAGTATACTTTCGATCGACGGCGCCCGCGTTTTTCTTTATCTCACTCGGTATATCAAGTCCTTCGCAATATTCATTAAATAGGAAGAATAATATCGCGAGATAAAGAAATTCATCAGATCGAATAACTATGGTGCAACATTTTGATACATCAAATATTTACTGTATATGTGTTTAACAGTTAGACGTTCATATAACGAGTAATTTTAGAACAAAGATAAATGAGACAGACTTAGGATACTGTATTTTATATCTATCTCATTCCTATGTATATCATATTTGAATATATGTAAATTTATCAGTGTTAAATAATCATACGCTGGCATAAAATTTTAATTAATCAATATCAATATGATACAACAACAAAATAATAGTTTCTAAAGAATATCGCACCAGAGTTCGCGCAGTAATTCTAGGACAGGGGAGAAAGGAGAATGGGATTAGTGGAATGGTTATCCAGTTTGCCAAAATGCGCCTGAAATAAAAGTCCTATTACTCCTGAAAAGAATATAGATTCTGGAACTAAAAGAAATTAGTACAGGCAAGTTGGCAAAAGGAAGATGTTTCCTAGTCATCCTCAACCTACATAAGATGTTCTCGCAAAACCAATAAAAACATCAATTCTGAGAAATATTATTCATCGTGGTAAATAAAAAAAAGAACTTTGGCAGATTTTGAAATGCAATTAAAAAAATATATATATATCGACGCTACTTTTGCAGGCTGTACGTGACTAGTAAAATAATCAGGGAGAGCTCGTATAGTTCACAAAGTTTTGTCTGAACTTTGCCAATATTAGAGAAGTTGCAGATAGACCCACTTTACATGCAAAAATTTGTCCTAAATTTTCTTTCTTTATGAAAACTTTCGATGCAGCTTCAAAATGTAAAAGCGTATATATAAATCTCGTGTATTGTTCTCGTAAGCGAATCGTACAAAATAGAAGAAAAATGAAAGTGCATTTATAAACGTATACTCGAGATTTGAATAATTTTTGCAGAATGAGAAAGTGTGTCTATTTAATTAAACTTGGGTGCAAAAGGTATTTGTGTTGAGTACACATAGATCCTTCTAGACATCAGAACGCTGCTTCTACGCGCAAATCGCTTGTTCACATTAATTGCAATGATCTTTACAAAGCTTCAAACACGAACTAATAATACGCAATCGTTTTCGTCGGGATGAAGCTTTGTTAGACGCGCGCTTTTTGTTGGATTACTCAGACTGGTGAATCGCATACATGTGTAGCTTCCCTGGGTAAATGATGTCATCGTTGACGGGAATCTGCCAAACGCTATCAACAAGACAGAAAACACAGAAATGCACGTTAGTCAGTGAATTGAAGCTGTACTGTTCCTCATACACTTATATTGTTGGCAAAAGTTATTCGCTACTCTTTCGTACGTTCTTCATTGTAAAAAAGATTCAACTTTTAATTACTCGCATATAGTACTTGCAATCTCGAAACGTCGAAGTAGTTATTTCATTGAATAAAAATTTACTATGTAAACAATTCTGTAGAACATGGAGTGCGAGTAACCGAAGGTTGTCGTAACGAATAAATTCCTGCCGAACATTATCTGCGAAAGAAAGTCAGCCAATATGTTAATAGCTGGCATGATGTTATTTGAAACACAGTATTTGTTCAGGTCCACATTGATGCTGTTAAATAGTTTTCCAGAAAATGTTTGCTATGGAAAATTGTTTCGCCAAGTACCGCGCCAACAAGTCACATCAATTCCAATTTTTAATAATATTCACATACATAAATTCTTAGTAACATTCACAGAAAAGAAAAAGTATGAAAACTGCTGTGACTTGTTTTCATACCAACAGAATTATATGTAGGAAGCCGTCAGTCGAGAAAGAAAAAAATCGTTCCACGAAAACATTTCTGTACAATGAAACTTAAAAGAATATTTATCAAGTTAGTTTCAAGTGTAGAATGAATTATTAAGTTTCTGGTTTTAGTTTTGTATACGAAATTATGTATTCAGCAATTGTGTACACAGTCTGTGTATGTATCAGGCAATATGGATATGTTGAGAAATAAGAAGAGCAAATTCGAGTCACGCTTGAAAAGTTAATTTCGATTTTGACTTACGGCAACCGTGCTTGTCTGTTTTCGCGCGCCACGCGGTACATTTGGTTCTAAAGCGCAGAAACAAATGTACAAATGCGATTTCACAGATAAGCGATCTATGAAATGTTTCAACTCCAACTATTAGTGACGTCTGTTTAATTCTTCGTTGCTTAGAAGATAATCCACTGCGTTGAACGATGGGATTGATTAAACTTTTTAACATCCTTTAGAATTTTTTCTGTAGTGAAACATTATTGATTTTCGTACCGCGAGTTACAACGAGTATTTGGAAAGTAATGTTGGAAGAAAGACTTATTTTTATTGTCCAATTATCACGTTTACAAAGCGAACACAAAGGAAAAAACGAGCGAAAATTTTGGTAACGAGACATCAGTAACTTTCGGAGTTAGTAGTTCATGTTTTTTATGTGCTTTACGATTGTATAACGATGTCATTTTACAAGGATGTCCAGTGTAATCATACTGTAAATCACTGTAACATTTTAAATAAATATTTCTTCTATGGGAATCAGAAAGCAATGTTCTAAAATATTATTTGTCAACATTATTAAAATCTTTCTAAACTGTAATTATCAGAAACGTTTTGTCGCTGTAGTGTTCGTTATTTAGGGTATAATAACATCCTCCTTGTAAAAAGACAAATTAAGTGAGATAAAAAAGAATAGAACAATAGACTTACCAATACTCGAGATACTTTTGTTCTGAAATATAAGTATAGGTAATAAATTATAATACTTTTGAGAAAAATTGATAACAGCACTCATCTGTAGCACAACAAATACAACTCTCTACTAGTTAAGACGATGCAAAAATTATGGAGAAAACAAAAATTGTCTCAAATACATTTTATGATTTTCTAGCAAAACATTGTGAATAATTACTTTCACATTATTGTACCAGCGTATTACCATTTTGAACAAACTTTCTTTGTGTACTTTATCACTGCTATTTTTATATATTTTACAGGATTACGAAATAATTTACATTGAAAATTGTGTTGTAAACACAATGTGGACCATTACTACGAATTTTGACTTGATTTGGAATACTCTTCTTAATTCACTTTTAAACATATATACTACTTTACTATATACTATTATTTAAACATATATTTAGTTCGTTATGATAATATCATGTATAAACGATATTGCAACTTACCCAACCATTTCACGTAACTGTTTAAAAGGGACACGACTCCTCTCATATCCCAAACGTACGAATAGAGATCGTACAACAATTCACGATTATTACAATACGTAAGTCTTTGAAATAATCTATTCACGGCATTGCACATGTCGTTCATTTTCGCCGCTCTCGAATGCCACTCTTCAATCTGAAATTTTATTTCATTGAATACACACACACATATACAGATATACACAAGAGCTTCGAAAATACTTGCCGAATAAGAAAGCTGTGTTACTCACATCTGATTGAGATACGCTCTCATCTTCTTTTGCCTTTTTCATGACAACATGAGCATTGCTTTTCAGCCAATTAAATTCTTGCAATAACTGAATACCCTGACCACCGTGCTCAAATGGCAAATAAAATAGATCGCATAGTAACGAAAGGTCTTCCGTTGTCAACCGTTTATCAGCGTCGATAGAATCTTGAGATTCTTGATCCGTGTTGTCGGTAGTATCGTGATTTTCACTATCATTCTCCACGATCATCTGCGTACCATTCACTACGGGAGAAGTGCTGTCTACTTCGACTTGCATGCTGCCGGAAGCTTCGCTGCAAGTCTGCCAAACAATATTAATGAATTACATAATGTTTTCCGAAAATTGCTGCTAAAAAGCAGGGACTTAAAATCTTTTCCTTAAAATTTTTGAAATGTGGACAGACTTACGGATGCGTTCTCTATCATAACATCGTCTTCCGCTTGAATCTTAGCTGCGTGCGCTGGAGAATTATTAGGTGTTGTATTACAATCCATAGGTTCTATGGATGATAGCACGTTCGTAGTCGACACGTTTTCTGTATTGGTAGAGATCGATGGAATTATAGGCTCACTGATAACAGCTGTTTCCGACACTAATGAATTCATGACTGGACCAGGAGGTGGTATGAAATTCTCTGTTGATGTTACGGTCGAACAAACTTCAGCCAATGCTTGAAGATGGCTTGGATTGGTGACTGGTGCAGCTGTCGAAGAGACAGTAGTCGTTGTAGTTGACGTGAGACTCATACATGTATTTACAGATGGAATGATTGGTATTGGTATCGTTGGAGCCACGCATGGCTGTGGTTTTGCTATAACGCCCCATGCTGCTCGTTTTTTGCTAAATTCCAGTAACCAGTCGTTTATGGCGATTCTTAAGGCATGTCGGGGATGATACATGTTCGGTGACATTGTCGAGGGAACATCTTCACCAAGCACACCATCCTCTGTCTCTGTTTCCAATCTTATGTCAGCTGATACGGAATCATCTACAAAACATGAAATAATTAGGGGGTAGAGCCAAGAACTTCTTACTCAACCATAACACGTCGATTTTAATGAAATTTTGGTATGATATAGAACTGAAAAAAATATTTGACACGTATTTTTTTATAGCTGCCGACATTTAGCTGCCGAAAATAGCCCTGAAAGTTGGGGTGAAAATATCCATTTTATCGAATATCTCCGAAACTGTTAAACCTAGACGAAAATTTCAAAATTCAATTTGTGCGTCTTTAAATGACGAATCTTTTAGTGTAAACTGTAAACTGATTTTCAAAAAAATTTGTTTAAAAAATATGTATACATTAAAATCGACGCGTTACAAGAATTGAATACAATTAAATACATACTCAAGTCTCTCTTTCCATCTATATTACACCTACTCCATTGCGCCAAAGTATGAATTGCTATAAAGTTCGCTCCGTACTCGCAATTAGGGTTTGTTAAAACACCCCTCAATTTAGGGATCAAATCGGGAGATCTACCAGAATATGGACCCAGAAATACTCTTTTCTGATCGTAATCATTAGCATGCAAATTATCCCATATAACTGGTGGTCTCCTTAAAACTTCAGTTATTTCCTCTATAGACTCAACAGTTAGAAGTCTCGATATTACTTTAGGACCAGTCCACATTATATCAATTTCTTGAGCTAATTTATTACCGAGAGTATTAAGATACTCTGAAGATGTTACATTTGGCATTGCACGAGTCGCGCAATATTGTGTTGGACATAAAAGAAATTTTGGTTGACCAAGATGTTGAAATATATCATTTGTAACAGAAACCTATCGAGGAGGAAAAAATATCAATCAATAAAGAATAAAATATATCATACTGAATAGACTGTATAATACATACTTGTGCGTGAGCAAAGGATTGAAATACTTCTTTGTCTGCTTCGCTCATTTCTGGTTCTATATCGTCAAATAACAATGCAAACGCGATACAACCGAACTGGCTGACTTGCTCTAGTTTCCTTTTCAATATAGTAACTTCCTTCGTGCTTGAATAAGTGATATCCAATCCCGGCGAAAGGGCATAATAAAAAGTGATACCGCATTCTTTAGCTGCGGTTATCAAACCAGTCAAATGTTCCGCTTCTTCTACGGTGTACAAATCTCTCCAATAGGCGCGGTGCTTGTAATCGTCTTTCGGGGCATACAAGTACGAGTCCATTCCCCATTTCTTTAGTCTGAAAATTGTTTAGCACATTAAACGCCAAGTCGAAAGAAATATGAGAAATAGATAGCATATCTCAGCAGTGAGGATCCGCTGGACCCCCACATGCGCACTGCTGGGTTAATAAGCTCTCCCATAAAGTTGGGAGACAAAATTTCTCTGAATGTCCATTCTTTACTCGCTAATATATTAATTTATAGTCTTACAATGAGAATTTGTGCAAATATGTTAAATACAGAAAGGTTTTAAATACTCTATACATTTTGGTTGACTACATAAGGGTTAACACAATAGCTGGATATGGTAAATTCGATTCTTTGTATGCAGATGAGTGTAAGTCAGAGAGTTCCAACTTATATCTCGTGAGATAGACTTCATCGTTGCCATAGAACTTCATCCCTGTTCCTGTATGGCTGTACGTAGTAGTGGGAAGAGGTTCGACTAATGATAGGGACAAGTTGGAGAAAAACAAGTTGGAACTCCCTGGTGTGAGCGAAAGATACTTGCTTTTGAAACAGATCTTTTCTCTGTTCGGTGGTCCAAGGCCGACCGTAGAAACCTGTAATAAAAAATCATATTTTTGTAGAATGTAGCACAATAGTAGCGCATTCTAATGGTTTCCCCCTCCAATGTGAGAGCATCACAAACGGTGACCAAATACGTCGGTCTCGAACCGGTTCATAGGTTTTATACCTTCGACAACGCCGCAGATAAAGTTCCCATTTTTCGTGTTCAAATTCGCGGCCCCATTTGTTTCCGCCATTGCGGATCACAAGAGACACGTCTGTGTAGTTTTCAGACAATGACCAAAGAAGTAGAGAGTGCAAGAAATAAAATTGCTGTCTTACTCGCGATACAATATTCTCGAACGAGCGTTACGACAGCATTACTTGCGGACCTGGCAAGATATCCACTTATGTATATAGGATTAATGCAATCCCGAAGGAACAAAAATCCCGTATCCTATGTTTGTGACAGACTGTGCCGATATCCTAGTCGATACCACAGATTATACAGTTACTTGATTAGATGCGAAACACTATATAGCATTTCTTTTTCTTAGACCAATTTCCACTTCCAGTGTTCTGTGAAGATAGCTTCGGAACTCCGCGATTTGGTCGATTTGGTCTGATTTGATCAAAGAGTAGGGATATTACAAGAGGCGACACTCGCACGCGGGAAATTTAAATCAACTGGATTTAATATTCTTAGTTCGCGGCAATATCTAATAATTACAAATCTATTTATTTTAATTTAGAATGTAATATTTGTTAACATTGATTTTCGAAGTATTTATGTTAATTTTGCAAGATTGAAAAGTTAAAACAGAAGAATATAATATGTAAAATGATAACTGTAGAAAATATATTTGAAGAATATCCATTACGGAAATATTACGAAAATGTTTATTAGAAATACGTTACAAATAAATTATCATACACTGATATATATATACATACACTGAAAACATATTACTTACAAACAATATGAATATATACATATTTAAAAATATATTTATAATTTTTATAATTTTATAATGAAAATGTTGGTCGCGGCTTTGACAAGGAGTTATTAACGAAAACCACGGACAAATCACAGCGCGATCACAGTTGAGTGCGACGTTGGCATTGGCTAAGCCGAGATCCGTCCATCGTAGCCGCGCGCTGAATGGTCCGTGTTTTTCGTTAATAACTTTTTAACAAAGCCACGGTGAAAATTAATTTACGAAGTAATAGTTACTTCAAATCATCTTGGGAATCACCCCTTTCAAGTAAACATAACATTTTTCGGACACCCTGTACATACTTACAATAAAAATAATTTACGCGCTAATGAATGTCATTCATACTATAGAAAACAATTAAGATAATATTTAAAAAAATATATATAAGTTGTTCACATTAGGATAATGATCAATTTACAAGTATAATCATAATTGGAAATGGATATTGAAATACGCTGGACTCGAGTACTACGAACTACGAGTACCGCTTGAAACTATTCAACAATGCATTCTGGGAATGCGATTTAGCGGAATCACAAAAACACAAGATGAAAATAAATAATGCACGACAAGTATTTTCTAAAGTTACGTGCTCGTTTTCTGACTGAAACACCGTAAAACACGTTCTATTTAAAATATATTCGAGAATCGAATAAAAATGCCGTTATTTACCGTTAACAGTGTATGCAGTTGAAAAAAAAAATACGTACATTCAACGACAAGGAAGAATTCCGAAATACGGTATAAACAAATCCGAATTAAGTTTGTTGCGATTAACGTATATGATCGATCCTATGTTCGTAAAATAAAGGTTTCACAGTAAATGTTACCTTTTTTCTCAATGTTGTGGAGAAGATATCATAACCTATATAGACGATTTATTGTTAATATTGTGGAGTGTTGATTGATTACATAGTTTTATGACAAAAGTCTTATTGATATGTTCGTTCGTGATCACGACAGTGTGATGCGAAACGTAGAAGTAAATTGTATTAAATAGGATCACGAGGAAACATATTTTAGTGTGTCACCATGACGCGCAAGTGTGTTATGTGTAAAGAGACCAATTACAGGAATAGTTACAGCTTTTTTTCTGCGCCCAAAGATCCAGAAACGCGACAGAAATGGCAAGAAGCGATTGCGATTGAAAATTACGCTGTCACAGACGACACGTATGTTTGCAGCAAACATTTTCACAGAGCCGATATAATCACGCATTGGGTCAGCGGCGTACCACCATACGTTATAACGGTAAGTAATGTTCCGTGCTTAAACATTTCTTTGATCTTATTGGTTTGTTCTTATAAACTTGTCTTTATAATAGATCAAATACAAAAAGTGTAGATTACGACCAGGAGCAGTGCCTGATAAAAACTACCATGAGGAGAACAAGGATATATGTCAAGAACATTCTGATAGCTCCGATGAGAATTATTCTCCGTTCAAATTGAGAAAGATGGACGTAGCGGAAGAGAAAGGAAAAAATTTAGTTATACCTACGACCGAGGAGAAATTAGAAATAAACTGTTACGAGAAGCATAGAATTATACCCTTACATTGTAAGTATAGTAGAGAATTCCACGATCACAATTATATGCCAAATGCGAGGTCGGAGACTATGATGGAAGAGTTAGAGGACGACTCTGAACCTACGGAGAAGAATTTTAGGCAAGCGGAAAAAAGCAAAATGATACACCTCGACACTGATACTTTTGTTGATACTGGTTTGAATGATGACACGAGTTCGAATAACGACGAGGTAGATCAATATGAAATCTGTACAGAAGATTCTCCTGCGGACGTTGTTAGAGTAGAATCGATATCTGATTCAAAGGTTTCGGGGCCTCCCGAAGAAACTGAAATGTTGGTGCCATTTTGGAAGAACAAAGCAATCAAGGATGAACCGATGAATAATGATTACAAAGAGAACGAAAGTTTGTCTATAGAGAATCAAATAAGTAGTAATTATAATCAGTCTGCATCTACCGCTTACAATGATAACGAAGAGAATGAAATGTTGTTCGAGGATTTACTTGAAATGTGTACGGAAGTACCTCTACCTCGCGGTTGGTCTTGTTTGGTAACGTCGGCAGGCCAAACGACGACAATAGTGTACGTGTATATGGTAATTACGAAAAGCGGTATACCTTTCACAGAGAAACAAGTGTTTATAAAGAGCGACATGACATTACGTTGTGTTGTTGTAAATAGAGAAATAAATCCCATGACCCACAATCTTATAAAAGAGGGGAAACATTTAAAAGTACAAAATTTATTAGATATAGAAGAGCTTATCGAAGAATTTGATCAGAGAATGATTTGTCAAGGTATGTGTACATTCTTTTTGCGTTTTTATAAATTAACGTTGTAAGGGAATTTTAATCGTTTGTTTCTTTTTTATCAGGTATATACAATACCAAAGGCTTTCAACAAGTTACTGATACTAAAGTAGCCTACAAGGAAGGTGTAAAATGGAGACATATATTATGTCCATTGATAATGAATAACGGTTCGTTACTGTGTTCGAGATGTATCACTTTACTTCATAGATTACAACGCAGATCAAAAATTCGACGTCCTCTTTCATACAAGAGTCTTTCTATGTGCACGAGAAACGAACAAAGACTACACACACTTCGACACAAGTACAAACGTACGAAAAAACATTTAAGTTTATAAAAGTATCCAAGAAATAAATAATTTCAAATAAATCTCCGACGATATTCCATTTTTAATGGAATTTAATTACGCTTCTCTTTTTGCACTCTTTCTACAAACTGGTAGGATGATTTATTTTTAAGAAATTAATTCGTTGCAGTTCATGGGGGAGTAGAAATAAAAATTGTATATATGTAAAAGTGTTTCCTTGTAATTTGAATAATTTGTATCTATCGAATTTACATTTTCATTTGGATTGCCCAAATATAAAAGTGTTCATCACATCTTTACGTCAAATTCATTCACAAAGGACACGATTATTATTAAAACGAAGTATAACTACCTACGCTTCGGATAAACGATTGTTTTCTTTCTATATTTCTTGAAAGAATTTCCTTTCCATTGTTTCTAAAACGACCAAGAAAATGTATACATTAATAGATTCCTACGTTTATGCTTTATCAATATTTTTGTATCAATTCTGCTTTTTTTACCTCTGACCATTCCTGTTGTAACTGTTCTAATAGCTTTGGCGTTAAAAGACCCTCGGAAATCAATTTGTCTGTTAATTTACCCGAGCCGATGTTATACCGAGTAGACCGAGTTGCGTCTGCAATACAAAGTATTAGTTTTTTTAGTTTGTATATAAGAACCTTAAGCAATCATATTTTTAGCATACAATAAATCATCTTTACCGTAACTTTGATCTTCATTTGAAGATTGACTCGCCTGTGCTTCAGCTTCTGTTGTTCGATAGAAATGGTATTAACATATCAGCATAATTGTTTAATAATTAACATCGTACACCAAGATAATTGTACCTGTTTGCTGGAACAGTTTCTTCAATTTCTTTACTCCTTCTTCAATAATTTTGTCCAATTCTCTTTGTATCTCTCTAATCGCAATTCCATCGGGAAATAGATCGGTAAACCGATAGCTAGATAACAATAAATAATTGTAGACATTAACAAGCGCATTCTATAAGCGACGAGATAAAGTATTTTATATAATAAAAACATTTACCTGAACCAAAGATAAACATCCAACGCATCAAATACTGATTCCAAATGTACAAGATCAGCAATATTCCCTGGCGGTTTCGGAGGCCACTGAATTTGTTGGCACATCCAGCTGGTAGTTATTTTTTCATTTTTACTACACTGTCGCGCATACTGTAACACAAATTAGAAAATGTTTAACACGAAAAAACAACCAAACGTGAATCATTTCAGCTTACCTTAACGAGCATATTACACACAAATGCCGATTTTTTATTAACAGGTGCGCAACAGAATACGTACTGCGTACGTAGACTTAAAGGTATATGTTGCAGCATATCAGCCAAAAATTTGAAATCGTCTAAGTTACAGATAAAGTAGAGTGAATCATCAACTTGACTTAAGGCAACAAAAATATTCTGGAAGAAAGTAGAGAATGTAGTAATCGCGATAAACTACGGATAATAAAATATTAGTAAATATTACAATAAGATTCGAAAGTGGAGTATTCGGCAGATAATAACCGTATAATTCGATTTGGTCACCGGTCGGATGTAATCCAACCTTCTCTATATTCTCTGGGGTTTCGCTTAATAATTTCTTCAATACAGTAAGGTCTTCCGGTTTAAATGTCGTAACGTAGCCCTGTAATAGAACAGCGTACAGTTACATTCGTTTTTAAAGTAGATTAAAATGATTTAATTAAATCATGAACACCACTTACGCGTGGCCATTGTGAATTGAAACGACCAGCACGTCCTGCTATTTGTAGAGCAGTCGATACAGAAATGATATCCATCTCTTTGTCACCCTTTTCATTTACAGTTGGCTGTTGAAGTGAATAGAATATGATTCTGCGAATGTGTCTGAAATGAACAAATTTCGTTATTCGCATAATATTAAAGTATAAAATCAGACGCGTTATTTATCTATCATTATGTTATTTACAACTTACAAATTGAGACCCATTCCTATCGCATTAGTAGCTACCAATATTTTACACTCATCATTCGGATCATTGAATCGAGCAGTTTGCGCGAGTTTCGTGCCCGGTGGTAAACTACCATATATTACTGCTGCTTGTTTCCCTAGTTTCTCGATAGTCTGCGACACGTGAAATATGTCATTTTTATTAAAACAAACTATACAATCTCCTGGTTGAACTTCGGACAAAGACTTCAGTGCCCTATCTTCTATCTCAAGTTCGGTCAATCTCTTGTATTTCTTAATTTCAACAGTTTCTCCTGTCGTTGCGCATATAGACTGTACCTACGATACAATATCAATTATATATATGGTGAAAGAAAATTGTCATGAGTTGTGGTTAACAGTTTGACAAATAAAAGTTGCTGAATTTACAATAGATATAGCTGCAGCTTCACCACATAAATGTATTTCATCCGCAGCAAGACCTAAGAGAGCTCTCGTCCATGCCCAGCCTCTACCTGGGTCGCGTAACAACTGAATTTCATCGATTACAGCTACTTCGTCTGGAAGACCATTGTAAATGTGTAATTTACATTTTGCTCTTAGTAATTTATTAGTAGACAGCGAATTTTATGCATTTATAACAAAAATGAGTAGGTGTAATTTAAAACATTAAAAACACTAGACGAATTTAAAAACACTGTTATATATTTTCGGCCTATTAAGCATATTAAGAGAGAAAATTAATTTCTATATCACTCTGGTTTGTTGCAATTCAGATGGAAATTATTTTGCATAAAGATCCACTGTCTATTTATTAGTAAACTATGAATTCCTACACAGATTCTGTACGTTCACCATTTCTATAGAACATGCTACATGATTGGAAGGGTACATTTCACTCTTCGCATAATTTTTCTCTTCTCCTGTTATTAAATCACAAGATGTACCCTATAACAATTAATGCTTATTGTACTGATTGGAAGATTGAGTCAATTTTTAATACTAACCAGAGAATTGCACTTATTAAAAACTTCAACAGCTAATAATTTCAATGGTCCACAGTAAACGCCAGACTTGGCTGACATAAATCTTTGGAGTGCATGATAAGTTTTACCGCTATTCGTGGGTCCGACGTGAAATATTATTTTTCTAGTTTTGGACCTCGCTGTGGGGTACCTTTGAGCAACGTGTAATAATAATTTTTGATATAACGAATACCGATGGAATATTCATTTAAATATTACAATTAATATTTGTCGTTACCAACTGGGTGGATGCCGAAGATCGCTAATTTTCTTAAGGTCGTCTAAGCAATCGATGTGCGGGTATGATTGTTTGGCATAACGTAAAAAATAAGGGAATAGATCGCTGACATTCCCAGCCCCTTTGATAACGTCGTTTAAGGTAACATGAAGATCTACAGGTAATGTCTCCGATGATATACAGTAATTTCGAAAATCGGACAGAACTTTCTTCAACAAGCAATCTAGAAAGATCAAGCAACTATCATTGTAAAATATTGAAAATTAATATTTAAACGGGATTATCATGAAGCATGATATTTACCATCAAATCCATGCATAGCAGCTAACTCTTTGATCGCTTTTTTATTCACAAAGGTACTCATTGCTAATATGATATCGTGTCTATGTAGTACACCAGTCAGTTCAGCGCCCACATTTGTAGCACTCGATTCGCTTTTAACAGGAACAGGTTGGAACAACGAGTTTACATTTAACTCAGTCTTTTTACTTTTATGCCGTACACTTGGAAAACTTGTCGTTGCGGGGCTTAATTGTCTGAAAATCATATGAAACAAACAGTTTATGCAATCATTTCTAACAAAAATTCTTGAATGTCTATATGTATGAAGCTTCGAAATATAATTAAGTCAATGGAAACCTGAGCAACAGTGCCATTAGAAAATTATTGCGCCGCTTCAACTGATCGACGACTAACTGCTTTAGCGGAATCATTTTCTAAAACAATTTTGTTAGCTTTCATATTATGAGGTTTGTAATCAAGGAAACTGAACCTCGTGGGTTAACTTCTCCGAGGTTATTGTATATAGATAGCGGCACTACTCGCTACTTGCTGCGTCTAGAAGTAGTAAACACAGCTAGAGGTCACACTGTTTTGAAATTAGGAGTGGACCAATCGCTGTGTGGGGTTTCGCGTTTCACGATTTGAAATACCGAAGACAATATAAAGAACGACGAATCGTGATCAGTAGAGTTCACGTGAATATAGCAAATTTTTTGGCAATTCTTTTTTTCATGATTTTTCAAGGTCATCTTCAATTTCTTGCAAATACACCTATAATATTTTTACGCCTATCTGTTATCCATTGCTCGCGTCATCCTCGAACCAGAGCCTTCTGCCCTGGTTTGCTTTAGTTTTTCTCTTTGAAAGAATCAGAGCCTTCTGCCTGATTCGCCTTTGGTCCCCCGTGGATCGGAGACTTCTTCTCCGATTCACACTTTTTGCTCCGCGATAATTACTCGACATACCTGCGTAATTTAGTATAAGTGCGTCGTTGTAAAAAAGGGAGCCAGAAGGAATATTGCATTCGTTCTGATTCCCTTTCTGGTCTCTTGTGCAGCAACCTCCTCGTGAGGCCTGGGCAATCGGTATTACCCTCTATCTGTAAGAACATCTAGTATCTTATGAATAGAGGGTAATATCGAGCTAATAGCTGCATTTTTAATAAATATGTTTATTTTCAATAAATTCTATTCCTATTCCTATTCTCTTCCATAATATTTTGCAATTTCACCTACCTTCAGAACAAGATATATGTATTATTCAAGCTGGTTCACCCCGGGTGTGAACACTGTCATATATTCTCTGGTTCTATTTAGGTAAGGACCGCGGAACCACCGACTAGTGTCACAGACGAATATCTCGTCTGATATCTCTTCTGCGCTAGTATCTCGACGGTGGTGGAACTTTTAGCAATGTGGTCTTTCAGATCACTGTAAGTTCCACGTTATCCCCGCGCCCATTTCGCCCACTTACCGTCCCGCGGAATAGCACGGGCGCTGGCAGTCTTTAACAGCATCTCGTCGGTGGTTCGGTGCAGAATGTAACAATTCATGATTATCGATATGGTTCCGTGACGTTTTGCCATCTCACCGACGAGAATCTCCTCAGTGGCCTTCTGCACCGACGAGATCACGTCGACGATCGATAAATGTTGGAACTAGATCCACGAGAACCTCTTACCATATATCTGTGGTTGTAAGAAAGGTTTCAGAGTTTCGCTACAGATGGCGGTACAGGTCGAAACGAAATATAAGTATATTTATAAAATATATATATATATATATATATTTATTTACACACGATAAATGGTCCTTACCTGGCAGATAAATTTCGTTTACGTTTCTACACGAACTATGAAAAAATGTAAATAAATGTAAGAGCAATAAAAATATCGTTGAATCTCGAATCTTCGCAGACACGCGTAACTGTTCTGCTTTTAAATGTCTACAGTAGTAGTATGTCTATGTAGCGTAAACTTTTCTAAGATATCTATAAATTTCAAAATAGTTTCGTCTTTTGTTAGACGAAATATATATAATAGAAATATATTATAAAAATCATGTTGTCTGTACAAAGTACTGTGTCCGTTCGATATTGCTCGGGCACGGACGAGCATGCATAGATTACTCAAAAATAGTAACAAAGAAAACGATCCTAGTAGGCGCTTGCAAGCGCGAATTAGAAAAGAGGGGGCGGACAAGTTGATTCCGCTTGGTATTATCGCCGCGAACCTACGGTTATTGTACGTGACCTCGTCTCATCACCCTCTCTCCGCAGCTCGTCCAACTCGTCCGCCTCGCCGCCTCGCAAATAAACTCCTTGCTCGTATTACTTGTCGACGCAAAAGAAAATGCTCGTTCAACACGTAACTCGTGCCCTTTCCTTGAGGAAAAAAAAAGAAAGAAACAACAATCAGTACTTTGATAGGTTCGTGTTCGAGACGACATGTCGGAAATCGAATGAATATTTTCTAACGACAAAATTGACCAATTTCAACGAGGAGACAATTTCTCAATTATTACGTTGCCTCGAATGTTATCAAGTTTCGACACGAAATTGCAATAATTCCATTTAACCAGTAAGTTCGCTTGCGCGCGAGAACGTGGTTGGCAAGAACATTTCGAACGGAGATATGCTAAAGCGAATTAATTGTAGTCGTCGCATGCTTTGCAAACACAGTAGCCGTGGGATCTCGTCGATTAAAACTCGAAGTTTCTCTAGTCTCTTTTACTGTTTTTATTTCGAGGAAATCTTATAATTCGCATGAGAAATAAGAATGGCTGCCGCCGAATCGGATCGGACAGGACAGAGATTGAACGGGGCGCGATAAACATTATCCGGACCCGAGGGTCGGTGATAACGGAACCTTAGTCTACTGATAACTCGAAACTAAGAAACTAAGGATTCTCGTCAGAGTTGTGCTGATTTAAATACATTGTAATTGATAGACCGTGGATTTTATGCATTTATCACAAAAATGAGCAGGCGAAACTTAAAACATTGCAAACATTTAAAAAATGTAAAAATATGAAGACGTTATTCTCGATCGATTACAACTAGTTGCATAAGAAATAAATCTTTATTCAGCTTCATTTCCATGCAAATGATATATAAACATCTTATTTTGCGAGATTTAATTATATATAGGATTTTCTTCCCCATTGTTGCCCGCACCAAACACGAATACAATGCGTCGACTACTCGTCCATTCGATTATGTTTGTGCTCGTGCTCGTACCTCTATCTTCTACCAAATATCCAAATAATTTATCCAGACATATTCGTAACATTTCCTTTTCCTCCCTTCAACTTCTTCTGTGGCTTTCTTGATTTCGCTCGCAGCGCCGATGACTCGGTCGAGCGGTTTCAGTTCGATGGTATCGGTACGCGTGTTCCATTTCCAACTTGTAAATATTTCATACGGGCAGAGCTTAGGGTTGTTTGCGTGTTTTCACGCACGTTTATTGCACGCGCAACTTTTCCCGTTTCGTGCAGCGATTCGCATACACACGCGTAGGTAAGGACGTATATCTACGTATGTATCGAATGAAGCAAAACGATTGTTTCATCGAATCTGACCATGTATGTATTGCACATACACGGCAGATACGAAAACTAGAAAGACAATCTTCCGGTAAATTGGTCCGATGCTCATCCAAATGTCGTTTATATAGTGATTTATCACAGCGATCGCAGAATCACGATCATTTTTTAGTCTAGAGTGAATTTGCTTCACTGTCATCCTAATTTTCAATGACTTTATTCATCATTCCTTGTTGTTCCTCATTGTCCTTCATTATTGCTCATTATTTGACATTGTTAATAGGAAACATACAGTTCATGTCTCTGCGACTTGCGAAACGAACGTAATCGAACCACGACTGATTGAAAAGTAACAGTTTACGCCATCCATATCTTTCATTTTCCACCTTGCGTCGCGAATTAACACGATCTTCCGATCTCTTGAAAACGAGCCGACGAACGCATGAATGGAACGACACGGCTGTTTTGCGTTGCAAAACTGACGCATAAAAATTGTAGAGTTGAAATTATACTTTCGAGGAATCGTGAAATGCGCAAGCAGTAGCCGCCACGCCACCAGGGTGTATTTTCCCTCTCGGAAGATGGTAACGGCGCGCGACCATGGTAGATCGAGCGTGTAACTAATGCCAGTTTCTTCCCGTAGAAACTGCATACCGAATGTCCTCGAACTCACGAGGAAAAACTTCTCCTACCGTCTTTCATTCTTCTCTGGGCCGGCCTTTCCTCTATCCTGGTGGCGGCCATGATAATTGTACCATCGTAGGAACTAAGCAGAAAGTATTTTAACGTCGAAGATAACGCGCAAATTACACTCGAATCGATTCTGTTCAAATACCGCTAACGCGATAGTTGTGTTCTGATCGGGAATCGACCGAACCATCTGCTCCCCCGATTTCGGCGTATCTGTTTCGCCGAATGGCTTCATTATCTTTATTTGTTGACGGTAGCGCGATACGGAAACCTGTTCCGAACCAACCGCCTGTCGCTTTTGCGTCTGGCGCGTATATTGCACCTGCGTGTAAATACCTGTACGTTTCGAGTACAGACGCACGCGTGTTCAGATACCTAGTA
Source organism: Lasioglossum marginatum (assembly GCA_028455795.1). NCBI lineage: Eukaryota > Metazoa > Arthropoda > Insecta > Hymenoptera > Halictidae > Lasioglossum > Lasioglossum marginatum. The sequence continues at coordinate 13,312,375 of CM052245.1, read as the reverse complement.
TTTCGTATTTAGATACTTAGTACTCTCCGTGCCTCGCAAGTTGTCCCTCGAGTTAGCAGAAGGGCAAAGAGGGCTCTCGGCTCGCAGCCAATGATTAGGCCCCTGCGTCACACACTCCAGCTAATAATTCAGCTCGAAAGCGCGAGTGGAATGAGCCAATCGAACGGCTTGCTGCCGCATTCTTTTCGAATTCCTGTCAGGAGACAACTTGCGAGGCACGAAGAGTAACTTCGAATTTCCAAGAAAGGATCAAAATTGCATCCTCCCTCGATCTACTCGGCTTCGTGCAACTTGGAATACATTGATCGTACCTCGGCCACATATAATACGATGAACCGGTATGAATATTCATTCAACTCCAGTAACAACTGCATTAATCGTGTACAATGTACAGAATCGTTAGGTCGTCTACTAACAATGTTCCCTTGTTATCCAGGCGCTGTTGTACTTCGCGCATTAACAATCTTATCCAATGATCGTTAATTTCCGTAGAACTACCTGACACCGTCACAGCAGCCTGCAAAACAAAATGAACGAAAAGCAACAACCGCCAGATGGATCATTGTACATGTAATTACAGATCGTGTTTGTCCTTCGCGTCCGACTCGTCGGAATATTGTAGATCGCAAGTTTCCCCGTGTCCGGCAGACAGGTATTTATGACGAAAAGGGTACGCGATCTGATTTCTGTCCCTAACGCAACGGTGGTGCAGACTCTGCTCTCCGATTGGTCCCACTGATCTGTGACGTCACTACGCCGGCCTATGTATAAGGTGAAGCACGCGGAGCGTCAGTTCATCGTTGTCCGTCACGTCGAGAAGGTCTTACCTTTTTGAACCGCTTCAGAGTTCTGTGAACGTGAACCGAAGAGACACGTCTTCGTCTCGAGACGATCGTCCGAGCAAAACCACTTCCCTGCCTGGTCGAAAATATACTTTTCTGTCTACCTGAGAAAGGTAGGAGATCATCCGTACTTCTGTTTTTTTTTTCGTTTAATGAGCAACGTCGGATTAAGGAGCCGCAATTATTACGCCAAGTTGCTCGGTAATTGAAGAGCAGCCAATTCCAAGAGCTCGACCGTCGAACGCGCGATGGAACGTGGGAAATGGTCTGTGTCGACGCACCCTCCGCGATTCTCCTTTGACATGCCGCTTAAACACTCCCGATGACAACAGACAATTCGCTCTTCGGTATCGTTCCTCAAGCCTTTGCACTCGGAAAATTAAACATTTCTTCCAACCTAAAATAATTCCATTTCATATGATTTTTGGAATTTTATGGATATGAAATTGATATGATACCTCATACAATACTTTGCCCTTCGCATTCGGAGTTTTAACTCGGAAATTAAACGTTTCTTCCGACCTAGAATAATCCCATTCTATATTAATTTTTTTCTTTGTATGAATGTGAAATTGACGTAATAACTCATGCAATACTTAAATGTTTAGTAACTGATTAGTAGACTCCGGATGTTTATGCATCAATTGCAAGACGCAGGAGCTAAATATAAATTTATGTTCTTCATTAATAATTTTAATGTGGTGAGAATAATATATTAGTACTCGTAAAGTCTCTTAATGTTCTCACTGGTTTAAATTCCACTTGCTCAGTTTTGTTATAAATGCATAAAATCCGGAGTCTACTGATTAGATACCGACATATTTAATAATGTAAAGAATATTTTGGATAATGGTACAGCAGTTTTTAATCCCGACTCTTACAATCGAATCGGCGAACGCGAAGTTTCGAGCCCTCGGCTGGCAGCCCGCGCTCGCGCATGCTCGATGTTTTTAATTCCCGTGTGTTCCTTTCTGTCGTCTTGGAAAAATGGTATCTAACTTGCGCTGTGGTCTGTCATAAACTTCGAGCACATACTGTTCGCACATGTATTTGTTCTCGAAGACTAACAGCATACACCGGGTATTTTCCCGTACATTCTCCACAAAAGGCGAAGTTCCCTCGAAACAATAGGTATCGTCGTGTTGCGTATTATTATTGGCATACATATACGGTATACGTAGGTACTGAAACGCTCGCCTCGAACGAGTACGGACGAGATGCATTTTAACGTGGCAGGGTTGTGCTGCCGATACTAGCCCCGGTACCGTTCAGGAAACCGTACGTTTCTGTTCGTAGATACAGGTGCGCAGCACAGTTAAAACGTCCAGACAAGCGTAACATTCGCAGAACAGCAAAGGCGAGAATCTACAAACAGTTTTACGAGCGTTGGAAACACGTTCGACAACCGGTTTGAACTAATAAAAATATCGTTCAGTTACGTTGCAAAGGGCGTTCCGTTACCGTGATAAAACGACGCTTGAATTTGTTGGAACGGAATTCAGTCGGCTACCTCTGGGAATGTAAACTTTCGTTTCGAATTGTCCATCCTCCGGGATAATTGAACGTACCATGCACCTCTCGAGCCACTCGACGCTCGGCGCTCGCCTCATCTTCCTGCAAAACGTTTACCGAATTAACCATCGCCGCACGTGCTTTTATAATTATCTGCGTCCAGCTCGTTTCTATAATAAATTCCACGAGAGTTCCAGTTCGAGTTTGTGTGTCCTCCTGAAACCATCCCCACCCTGTTAGACACCCCCTTTATCGTTAGAACATAATTTACACTGTTTGCAATTGATTGCGACACGATCTGGTCTCCTAGCAAACTTACAGTGACTCCCACTAATGTTCGGACACTCTTAAAAAGACGAGAACTTTTTAAATATTGGACTATAGGATTTAAACTTTTTTGGGAAGCTAGAGCAATTGGTTCGCTACGCAACGTGACAAAAATTTTTGGAAAAAATTGCAAGTAGTCGGAGTTGCAGAGAAAATACTGGAAGTTGTATTTTGCAACTTTTTCATGTGGGCTTGTACGGAAAATTTAGGAAATACGTTTCGTAGATCTGCAAACGTTTGAACTCTAACTGCAATAAATCTAAGGATTCTTATTTACATTTTTCAATGTCTGTCGTATTTTTTAAATTTTCGATACAGGCCCACACATTACAAAGCTGTAAAATGCAACTTTTAGTATTCTCTCTGCAATTCCGACCATAGCAATTTTTGAAAAAATTTCTTTTCGCATCCTGAAGTGAACTAATTGCTCTAGCTTCACAAAACGTTCAAATCCGAATATTGATAGTCAAAAAAGTTGTCCGAATATTAATGGTAGTCACTGTACCTGCAATTTCCAACGAGATTGCACCTTGTCAGGTGACGAGAGCGGAAACAGCGGACACGCGGACGTTCGGAGGTTCTTAATCACGCTTCGGAAAGGAGCCAGATCTCTACCGGAATATTTTTCCCGTTCGCAATTACGAATAATTTGTCCGCGTATAAAGAAGCTGCAACCTGCAACGCACATTGTCGGATATTGTACATTGTACACCGTTAGAAGAAGGGAGAACGAATTGAAGATCGCGCGGCGGGATCGCTACATCTTGATTTCCCAGATAATCACTCGACTGTTTTTTCCCTTCTTCCTCCTTTATTCTTTCGCTTTCCCTTTGGCTCGCTTAATCATTTCTCCGCTTTGCCTTTACGTTCTCCTTTCAGCGATTGTTGGTGCGTCGCGACGCGATGTTTGAAAGCAATACGCCCGCGCCCAGCGGTTTACGCGCTTGGCGAAAGAGTTCGAGGAAAGATTCCGCTTATCGTAAATACAATGTAACGCTAGATGCTATCTAGTCCGGATCGGTATATCTTCGGCATCAACCCGTTACAATTCTTAATTAAAAGTTTCGCGATGCTATTACCGTACTACCGAATTTATTATGACCGGGCTCGTTTCGACCAACATTCTTGAGGAATTTCCCCTCCTTTGAATCCAACGTATCCGTTTTAAAGAGGTAGCCTCATTTCTGGGATTGCAAGGGTGCGGAATTTCGTAGTAGCCAAAAGCGCTAGATTACTGAAAAATCTTTGCATTATCGAGAAATGAGAAGACGCATGCAGCCGAATAATGCAAATTACGCCTCGTAAACGTAAAAATAGATCGATCGATCCTCTATCTAGCACTTTTGACTACTGAAAAATCCCATCTTTGCAATCCCACATCCTTGCAATCCTGGAAACGAGACTGCGTTCAGGTACCAGCGGCGTATTGGTCCGACGCGACGGCTCCGCCCGACACGCGGTAGTTCACACTACTGATAGCGTGTAGTACCCACGGTATTTCCTGTATACCATAACAGAATGAACGAAAAACTAGAGAGATCATGGTCTCGAGATGCGGAAGACGATAAATTGGAGAAAATTGTCCGGCAAATCGGCGATTAGCCGCCAGTCTCGAAGATATACAATTTCGTTCTGTTGTTATTGTTGTCGTCGTCGACTGGATAAGCAACGAATTTCCTCATTGCGAGTTAACTAGTTTACCAATCCTTTTGTAATTGGATATTTCTCTGTTACTTCTGGGGCTTGATCGACCTCCTCGCCCACCGAGGGGACCCTTTAAACGAGCTTGCCACGAAACATCGACGTGCGATTACGATCTTCGTGATTGTTTCCAAAACAACCTAACGGTTTAACGACTCCGCGAACGCGATTCGTGGATTAATAATAAACAAAGCGGAAGGGATCGACTCTCGTGAATCACATATGTATGTACGGTAGCCAACTGTTTGTTGCCAACACTATTGTAGCGTTATTTCAAGGTTTAATGTTGTATTATCATAGATCGTTGGATTCGTCTTGATACCAGTTAAAATATTACGAAGTAAAAGATTTTTCATATTTTACAAAGAAAAAATTTTTCATATTGAAGTTTATAGAAAAGTGAACTTACTGATCACCTTTCGTTCGAAACATTTTTTTGTCGGATCATCGGAAGTATTGGAAAAGTTGTGTTAAAAGAAAATTTTCTTCAAATTTGAAAGTTTTTCCTGGATCACTTTGCAACGGTCGGTCGACAGTTCGACCACGCGCGAGTTCGAGTTGATGGAGTTCAACTGGTCTGTTTGTTCGTTAAACGTTGTTTACCGGCGTTGTTTCGCGTAATTACGTGTACACGTCCACGCGCCGGTAAACGGTGTACGTACTTGCATTCGTACGTTATTTTCTTCGAGAACAAAAAATTCAATTATCAGCCTTGTCTCGAAAAAAATTTTTGTAGTTCGTAGAGACGTGGTCCTCTGTCGCGTGTCGAGCGCTGTATGTCGGATGTTAGATGTCAGATATCGGATGACGCATGTCGGATCTGACTGGGATAGATGTGAGCGGCAGAAGAAACCTATCCAAAATATTATCTGGCAGACACGAGACAAATCACCAGAAGAATATGTTCACCGTTAAAGATGATATTGTAGGTTGTGCGTGCGCTAAACGCCGCGAGGTAAATCATTCTAAACGTCTTTTAAACTGACGCGATCCTTATTGAAACATTTCGACCGGAATATCCGCCATTCTTCGAAAAATTAAATCGCACGACTGGGAATATGAAAATTGTTTCCGTCAACACGGTATACCGTTCCAATGGAAGGAGGAAAGGAGAGAGAGAGGTCATCGGTATTTGACGCCTAATCCTATTAATCGTAGCGCAAAAATGAATACATAACTAAAGAAACTTCTTGACGGTTTCAGACGAGTATTAAACTTGCAAATTGCAATCTTCAATAGGTGAACCCCCCACCCTCGATCTTCTTTCTCGGTCGTTCTCTCTCAACGGAGAAAGCTTTTAAAACGATCATTAATTTTTTCAAAGCTGTTCAGCCTGAACGGTTCAGGCCCGCCAGTATTAACAATACGACTATGGAAAAATGGGATTTGAATTGCGCGTTTATATCGAGTAAATCGAGTTGGGTAAATTCAGCATCCGCCTCTCCTGCTTTTTCAGCAGCGTCTTCGTCTTTCTTGTTGCTCGATAATCCGAGAAACGTTCGCTTGACGTACCTCCAGTTATACATATCTACAGTGGATGTACAAGATATTCGTATTGGACCCAACAGCTTCAGTATTTTTGAGACGTTAGAAGCATTGGTTTACTAACTAGTGTGTAAATAATTTTTTAAAAAAATTGTTATTGGTCGCAATTGCGAAGGAACAAGTGCAGGTCACGATTTTTCAATTTTTCATCTGTGGCTGTAATGTAAATTTTCCTCATACTCCGCAATATTTCAATCGAATCTTCTATCTTCTTTCTATCCCGTGTATATCGAATGTCCTTTGATTTTGACACAAACTTCATCTCTTTGTCTCACCGTGCGCCGCCAGGAAAATCGTATTCGCAAACCTGACAAATATCGAGTCGACTCCGAACACGAACACAGGGGACAGCAGGGAACAGCAGGGAATGAGAAAATATAATGCGTGACATACCCCTTGTCACACTTTTCTTTCGCTGGAAGGTCGTGGAAAAAGAATGAAATCGTCGGTCGTACGCCTTCCGGCTATTTGGCTTGTTTCGTTGTCCGAAACGTGTTTGCACTGTCCAATGTAGCGCACCTTCTCTTCTCTAGTTGTGTCCCAACGTTCTTTTCGAATCGGATTCGCGTGTTTTCACGCATGAAATCGATTTATGTACCGGCAGAAGTAATCACTGAAACGAGGGAGAGGATCGAAGTAATCCGTTAGACGTTGTATCAGCATCTCGGAGCATTATCGATAAGAAATTGCTCCCGTTGAGAAATCCGTCGACACAACTGTGCAACGGTCTTCAATTATAATAACCACACGACCCCTAACCGGTGACCTCTGTCACAAGATTTACGCCCACGCTTCCCTGTGCAACGTCTACACAAGTTTCAAGTCGTGTTTCGGGGAAAGTAAGCTGATCGAACGTGCGTCAGCGACGAGTTGCTCATCTTGAAGAAGTTCCGCGTACAAAGCTCGTTACAATGTCACCCGTTCGAATGTTATTGGACACATATTCGATTATACTCGCTTCTCGAATCATCCTTTGAAATTACAGAATCCTGTGACACGTTAGGATTTGCGATACATGATACGCGATACGTGATACGACAGTGGCATGCATCCGGATACCGATTAACGAGAAATCTCGTTTAGCCCTCGTCAAGTCCTTGCGTACGCGCGTTACGTATGTAGGTAAAGCCCGAATGACCCGAATAACCTTCCCTGTTTTTCTTCGTGTTCTTCTTTTTGAATTAGAAAAAATAAAAGAAAATATACTAGTGAAATAGTAAATGTATCAATCAAGAGTGGAGACGGCTCATTACGGAAAGTTGTTAGTCGGTCATCACGAGCTAGCCAAGGCCATACGACCTTCCATATCTGGAACGTGCCGGTATCGTTCGGTATGACAATATTCGCGGACAATATTCACGTTCAGTCTATTCGCGTTCCACGTAGCTCTACCATATTTAGAAACACGAAACAATAAGTTGACTTGGTGATGATACGAATGCGGTACCTACAGAGTATGCTTCGTACAAATTTCTCATTGGCGCTGGCGTTGACGCTGATGCCGGCGTTCGCGTTGGCGTAACCCTAAGGGGCAGCATTGCGCGCGATCAAAGGTTTTAGGTCACGGGATGCAACAGGGATTTGAATGATTCAGCCAACTGTGTACACGCGGACCGTCTTTCTCCGCGCAGATAAATTTTTTCCATGATTCGACCGATCGCAATTAAAGGTCGATTTGTACGGACCGTTTCCGTATCGTCACCGTTCCGACAGACAAATGTGAAGGCACCAGTTACCATGCCCCACCCGGCCATCATACACAAAACAAACTTTTTAGAAATTAATAAAAATAACATGAACTACCTATTACTTATTTCGGAAAATAAAATTGATGTTTCTCCTCCGTATATGAATCAAAAGTATTACAATAACTTTTGTTTAAGATATATTCCCTGGGACAACGAAATTTTTTATAGAAAATGCTAAGAAACTGTGGCACACCAGAGGATAATAAAATAATGATTTTATTGTACTGCGGCATGGAAAAAATATTATCACAAATTTCTCGTGTCCTTCGGATCAAAACTTCGTTAATATCTCTTTTGCTTTTTAATAGAAAGAATTGACGACACAGAAGAAAGGTTGATAATCAATCGTTTATCAATAAATAATGCAAAATAAATTGCAGAATGCCTTCAAATTAATAAAAAACTTCCAAGTAGTCACTAAACATCCGGTAACTGGTACCTTTACCCTATTTCTTCCCTTAATGATTTTAATAGAGGAGAAACCATATATTGACGTCTTCAATTAAAAAAATTTTTTTAAACGAAGACGGGAAAACCTGTCGTCTAGTCGATTGGAACTGTAACACGGACCTCTCAGAGTGAAATGGTCGAAAGGAGAACGCCGCAATTAAACCGGAGAATCGTCAAGACCAAATTGACCGAAGTGACCGAGAGAACCGCCGTTCCATTAAACTCGTTCGGATCGCCCGTTGTTTCCCTGCGGAATAAAAAAGGAAAAAAAAACGCGCGTGCACGGAATCGAAGGTATGGCTATTGACATTTTTATCGGCAACGTAACGTCTTTACAGAAGATCGTGGTAAAAAGTTGTGTGTACGTGTCGTTATATTAGTCGCGGTTGTACTTTAAAAGGTTCTAAATTGAGCGCGCGCGTGCGTGCATATACTTGTGCTTGCTCGGCAAGCGCGTAGGCGGATATACAAGCGGATCGTTCGTTGAACGTTTTACAGACGCAGGTTTTTCAATAACGATTCAACCCCGCGATATCGGCGTATTATATAATAGAGCGCGGTTAAATTTACAACGGTTCGGGAGCTAATCGGAGAAATTCTCGCGTAAACGACACCGCCTTTCTGAGAAATGGAATTGGAATTGGCGTTCTATCGATGCACGATACTTCAACGATTTCGTGTACATTCAATTGGAAAGAGACGGATCATATGTAGGGGGAACAAACGTTGAGGGTAGTAGTCCCACGATAATTACCGCGCGGTAATCGTTCGGGCTTCGGTGGAAGAAGACGGAACGGTAATAGACCAAGGTGCTATAACCTACGACAAACGCTACAACGATTTAACAAACGCCGAAGTAATCAAGCTGGACGCACCTAAACCCGGCTCGGCTCTGCTCGGCCCGAGTCGCCTCGCTACGACGTGGTTTGCGTCGACGACTTTGCAATTTACCGCGCAATTTACCGTTTACTCGATTAGCTTGGTTAGCATCTTTCCAGAGGTTGTTATTTCCTTAGAATGTTAAAACTCGGCAGCAGAGGCGAACCGTCGCGTCGCGTCGAACAAACCGTCAGGCCGGTCTAAAATAAAAGATGTAGTCGAAGGCGACGGTATTCAGCGATCGTTAGGCGCGACACTGCTCGCGGACAAATCTGTTCGCCCCCGCCGGAAGTGGACGGAAAGATTCGTAAATCATTGGTGCGAATTTTGGTCGGGGCACCAAGCCGAACTCTGAAACTTTTGAACGTAGGTGACGTCATAACGGAATCCGACACGCGGATTTCCCTTGACCACGCAATCGATATTCGAGCTACTTTTATAAAGCGTCAGCGGGGGTCCTTCCTGTCCGCGAGGAGGATAGACGAGTACTTTCTTCAAGTGAACCTTACCGGTGCTATCTTTCGGTTTGGCCACTCTCGAATTCGTGTTATTCCTCTTGTCGGACACGGTGGTTTCGACCGGTGCTCGGAACGACTCGCAACAATTCGAGATGCGACGCTCGTGTCGACCGGTCGCGGTTCGTCGATTACGGGATTCGAACAAACGAGAAGGTGTCGCCGTCGTCGAACGTATCGACGCACACTTCCGACACCTCGTCGCTTCTAATTGCCTCGCGGAATCGTTGGCATCGAGGTGAAATGCCGCGCGACGGGAACCACAACTGCAACAGGTTGCATCCAATTCGCTAATCGCCGTTTCCCGAACCCTTTCGACGTGACAACACGAGTCGAACCGATGCAACGTCGAGCGAGCATGTTCAGAACATGTTGCTTGCTCGCAGCTCTTCGCTCGACTCGTTTTCAAAGAGGACTTTCGATCGTCTCGCGCTTTTCGCGTATTACGCCCTCGCTTCCGCCAATCTACATTGCAAGTTGTACGCTGTTGCGTCGTTTCCTTCGAAAAGCGCGGAGATTCGGCGCCTCCACCGACCCGATCGTCTCCATTTCGGTTCCACGGTCGGTTTTGCACGGCATCGGCGATCTTGCTGCAGGGACAAGGATACTCCTCGATACGGTGTCTCAGCAGCGAAGCTTTATCTGTTTCGCGAAGGTCATCGGAACGCTCGCGTCTACCGCTGCGTCGAGTGTTTACAAGCTGACACGGAGCTGGTTTTTCTTTCCTCTCTTCCTTCGACCTCTGTCCCGGCTCTCCCTCGCGCCTGTGGTCGTGACACGCGTTTACCCGCCTTCTGAAAGGTGCGATTTATACATTGGCCCGAGTGTTTGTCAACTCCTTTCCGGAAAAGCATACCTCGTCGTTTTCGTACTCGTTCCATAGAATCCCTTCGCAGCGACGTCGTTCCCCGGAAACACGGAGGTCCGTTTCGAGAATTGAAACGGGTCCTCACGGTCTCGTTCGTCGCGCAGCAGCCGCTCGTATCGAAGTATCTCTGAACTGTTCAGATCGTCCACAATAGGAAACACACGGGAGAATCTGTCCGCGATCGCGATCCTGTCGTCGCCGTCTACAATGAGTCGAAAAGCGACAGTGTCTCGCGACTCCGTCCTATTTGTCTGCTCGCCTGTTACAAAAGGAAACGTTTCCGTAGCGAATAACGGCAAGGAGGATCCTTCGCGATACGTTCCCAGTCGATGGTAACCGCTGTCCGTCTTTCTCAAACGTTCTATGTCTCCCTCCGACCAACCCTCTCGGATACGGAAGTTCGTCGCCGGCCGAACGTTCGGTTCCGCCTTAATTTTTCGAGGATGTCGTCGGGAAGATTTCTGGAACAGTTTAGGGTGCTTGACGCCGCAATTCTGTCTCGTTGTATCCCAAACTAGCGACGACGACGATTCGACGGCGATCTTAACGGCGTTCCCCTTCCCCGCTATCCTGTAACCTTCTTCATCTCTGTCGCCGACGTCTCGTCGAAACGCTCGCTCGAGTTTCTTGAAGTAGTTCAACAGATCCTTCGACTCCAAGATTTCGTACATGCCCGTTTCCGCGCATGGGATTCCATGCACCATTCCATGTCGCGTCTCGTACGCGTTCATGCCACGCGAGAACCAACACGAGCAATTTTCCTTCCGTCAACCGTGAACGAACGTATACACGTTTAATTTAATCGCGTTTCAGCGTTAGACATCGCATCGAGGTTAAATCGACGATGGCAACGACCGATCCTATCGTTGGAAGATTTGTGTAATCGATAATCGTCCTGCAGACAATTTACCACGATATAATTTACGGCTCACTTGAATTCGAAACGAGGTTAACGGAGTTCATTCCCGTAATTTGATCGTCGTTGGGGAACGAAGAATCCGATAAGATCGCACTGAATCGCGAGCGACTGTATCCTAGTCGCGAGATGAACAGTTATTTGTCCACTTAGAATACTGTACTTGATACATATACACGATATGTCCAATTCCGATCGAAATCGCGATCACCGTTCCGACTCTGATGCTCGATCGAGCGACCTCTTCATCGACAACGCCATCCAAAGGATCCACGATTTCAAAGAAGATGTTCGAAGGCTCGTCGAAACTCGCCCGATCGAAATCGCAACTATCCTCGGAGTGTGCGGTCTCTTTTATTGGATAAAGCGATACGTGTCTACATAAACGAGGAGACGATTCCATGTTTGCGGGGGAAACAAGGTGAACATTATTATTACCCGATCAAATATTGTCGCGTGGTTTGCGCTAACTTTTAAACGGCGCGGCGCAATCCTGCTCTCTTGCTTCCACGCTCGGTTGCCTTTCGAAACAGCATGACATTTGTATAGCAGCCAGTGAAACCGCAACAAATGTATGTTTTTCCTTTTATTCTACCACCGAGAGAACGTTTCAACGAGTTCGCCGTTCGTTTCGGCCAGGTTCGATAATCGATATGCCGGAAGGTCACACTAAAAAACGTGCAGTTTTCGTTGAAAATTTGCCTAAATCCAATTAGCAGAAGCATATTAAAACAAATTATCTTACTCGTTACTGTATGTGCTCGGATCGCATTTATTATAACATCGTAACCGCGTACCGACGCACGGAGACGCGTGCAGTCGTGGTTACGGTTACGGCTGCGGTTTCGATTCGAAGTTGATGGTGAAGATAAAAGTAAAGATAAAGCTAAAGGTAGAGGTAAAGGTAAAGGTAAAGGTCAGCGTCGATCGCGTTCCGTAACGTGGACAAGCAGCGTTACCTCAAACAACTTGGCGGAGAAGATTGATTGCCGTCGCGAAGAGAAAAGCAACGATTCGGAACCGTTCCGATGTCTCTTTTTATGGGACTAGTACTCGCCGTTATCTACTTTCCTAGTCGTATACGCGAACGTATCGCGCCATTTCCTGTACAATAAACCGGACAATGTTTCTTTCGTTCTCGCATTGAAATGCAATTTCAAGCGTCGATGCATCGAAGCGTCGCGATAGAATCGCCCGTTATCAACGAACGCGTCTGATCTCGTTTCTCTATTGCCGGTCGTTTTCGTGCGTAAGAGCAAGCGAGAACGATTCGTCGCGTCGACTTGTTTAGAAAAAGGTTTGCCAGATGCGGATCATCGATTTTAAGAGAAATTGTAGGGAGGAGCAGAGAGGAGGCTCGTTTCCAACGATTACACGAGTGACCGATCCGTGAAGAAAAGCTAGCTCACCGCAGAGTCTATAGAACACCGGCTGAACGAACCCTACTGCTGCTACTGCTACCGCTTCCCTCGTCTTCTCGCCGCGTAAGCCAGCCGAGCCACCCAATCCAGCCAATCCACCTTGCGACCACCTTCCCCTGGTATCGGTTGCTGTTTATATCGGTCGAGCCGACGTTGCGAGGGTTCCTGAGCGTCGTATCGCATCGCATCTGGACGCTCAACGCTCAATTCGCAACGCTTGCCCTATGCCCCTCCCTCTTTGCTCGCAAGTTCGTTGATACTCGACCCGATGCCGCGTCCTATTAACATTTAAGTAACGTTTAAACTTACAAAGCGGCAACACGTTGCTTCCGGCGTGCTAGGTTCGTTTCAAAAGTCAAAAGTTCCGAGAGCAGTCCGAGAATGGCTAACGGCAGGCCGGTCACCTGTAAATATGCAGTAAATTGAGTTTCGAGCATAGTGAGACGCGTGACGATGACAGATAGCCGTCACAAGGGAGATGCGTGACGATGACAGATAGACAGACAACCAACTTGCCTCCGTTTCATCAATTTGTCAATTCGTGAATACGATACAGGCGATATCTAGGAGCCGGGGAAATAATGTGTCTCTCTGTTACAGGATGATCGTTCGTTCGAGCCTTTGCTTGGTAGCGACCATTGTGTTTACGTTCGCCGATGACCCATCGTCGAACAGTGTCCTCTCGGTAAAACGCGATCCTCTGGATCTCGAAGGAATGCGTGAGAAGAAGGACTTCGCGTCTTCGGAAGACGGCGGAATCGCCAAACGAGCACCTATGGGTTTCCAGGTAAATTAAAATGGTGCGCAATCGGATAGATGTGAATACATATTATACATACATACATGTCCGCAGGGCATGCGAGGAAAGAAGGATTCGATGCCGGCCGACATCGAGCACGAGCTTCTTTCGGAGAACGTTGACAAACGCGCACCCATGGGGTTCCAAGGCACCAGGGGTAAAAAGGACAGCTTGAACTCCGATTTGGAAGATGCTTATGTTCCAGGCGACGCGTACGAGAAGAGAGCATTCTATGAACAAGACGAACATTACAAGCGCGCCCCGATGGGATTTCAAGGGACGAGGGGCAAGAAATCTCTCGAAGAGGTAAACGGCCGCCTCTGTACGATCTAACATTGTTTACACGTAATGCATGCATACATACGACATACACAGGTACACCCTTGCATCTACATCGATCAACGAGATTGTGTTGTGTCGCTCATATCGTCGTATCACGATACAGATTCACGGTCGATGGAATTGTTACAATCATCACACCATCATCAACCATTACACTCGATTCGTTTCATTGCAAGCCGGCCCGTTTAAACGATACTTGTAACACGCGAACAGATCTTGAACGAAATCGAGAAGAGGAATACTATGGGCTACCAAGACACCAGAGACCCGGATACGTACTCGTTCGATTACTCGGAGGACTATGACACGAGAATACCGTCGATTATGGTTGGCAGATTCCAAGAGGATGGTCTCCGCGACAAGAAAGACGAGATTCTAACCGAGTGGGAGAAGAGAGCGCCGATGGGCTTTCAAGGAATGAGAGGAAAGAAGGCGATCCTCGACGCTATAGAGCAACTCGAGAAGAGAGCGCTTATAGCCGGCTTCCACGTTAGTATATGATCTTAATCGTAATTCTACGTCTTCAGTTTCTTTTTCATCTTCAGTTTCATCTTAATCTTGATCGATCGATATTTACTAGAGGGGTGCGAGAACCCGAAAATGTTGAGATCTCGATTTCGGGAGAAGTCGGGAACAGATCGGGTCGAGTCTGCATAAACAACGGCGCAACTTAAAGCTATTCAAGAAAATCTAATTCGGGTTCCCGACATGTTCGAGTTCCGATACACATTCGCGATCCATCAATTTCAGGTTCTCGCACACCTCTAATATTTACAATTTGGTACTATAGTATTGACACTTTTACGTAACTTCGCAGGGAATGCGCGGTAAGAAGGACGACCCCTTCGACAGCTATCTCGATTACTCTATCAGTCCGTCCGAGTACGCGAAGAGGAGTACAGATTTTCACGAAAGAGACGCTAGCGATTCCTTCAAGAGAGGTCGAATGGGTTTCCACGGGATGAGAGGTAAAAGAGACGCGTCGCAGATTTACGGAGTCGGTTCGAGCTACCAAGGTGATGTCCGCTCCGCCGACATTGACGTTAACATTCTCATTGTCCGAGTGCCGCGCGTCGGCACTTTCTTCCGCTTTTAACATTATTTGACGTCGCTTTACTTTTGCAGGGACGAACAACGATCGAGAAAACAGAGCGGTTGCTTACGAAATTGCGAAACGATCGCCCTTCAGATATGTCGGTGTCCGAGGTAAAAAGAACCCGCGATGGGAGTTTCGAGGAAAGTTCGTCGGAGTCAGAGGCAAGAAATCGTCGTTGCAACACCGATCCGTCTTTTAACGCGTTCGATGTATCGCATTGAACGCAACGAACAAATGCGATCGAAAAATCGTC
Organism: Lasioglossum marginatum; assembly: GCA_028455795.1. Lineage (NCBI taxonomy): Eukaryota > Metazoa > Arthropoda > Insecta > Hymenoptera > Halictidae > Lasioglossum > Lasioglossum marginatum. The sequence goes on along the minus strand of CM052245.1, from coordinate 13,297,161 downwards.
GATGTCACTAGGTAAAACTTGACGCGCGATGCGTACGCGCATGCGTATACATACGTATGTGAACGTGTATGTACGTGTATGTACCATGCGTGTACCATGTACCGACCGGACTGGCAATGAACGAATAAAACCATTGTTTCTGTTTTAGATACATATTCAGCGTTGGTGCTGTCGATAACGATGTTTCTGTTGGTAACGACAAACGCGTAACAATAGCGTTAACATTAGAGTTTGCGTTTCTTTCTCGTAACTTGTATTCGATGGCGATCCACTTGATAGAATGCGCGTATAATATGGAATCGGTTTCGTCGGGGTTATCAAATTATTTTCCCGCTCGAGAATCTCGTCGCGAAACGGTATTGGCAACGTATTAATTAATACATACGCTTTCGTAGCAAGTTTACATGTAGTATCGAATGTATGTATATACATAATAGTTACCTGTTCCTGTTCCTATTCCTACACCGTTCCGTTATTCTACGACGCGTATGTATGAATGTATGTATGTATGCATGCATGTATATATGGTGGATACGCTTGACACTTTCACGGAGAAGAAATACACGGACGCTTCGTTTTCGGCCAGCTCTTTGGTTCTGCGGTTGAGGCGAATCAACAATGAAAGATGTACACGAAGGATAGCTGGCAATCCTATTTTCCTCCGGCGATTACAGAAACAAACGATAGATCGATATGTACACAGAGTGTCCCAAAATTGTTGTGCTTCTTATTTCAAGTAACTTTTTCCTTTGCCGAAATGTTGGCCGCGGCTTCGTTAAGGAGTTACGAACGACAAACAGGGACCAACCACAGCGCGGTTACAGTTGAGTGTGGCGTTGGTATTGGCCGAGCCGGAATCCGTCAATAGTAGCCCCGCGCTGATTGGTCCGTGTTCTCCGTGACTAACTCCTCAATAAAATCCCGAACATATTCGTAAAGGAAAAAGTTACTTGAAATAACCTCGGGAAATCACTTTTCAAGGAAGTACAACATTTTCGGGACACCCTGTATACACGTACGATCGATCAACGTTCTCGACGGAATAACGTATTATGTATTATACATTTGTATTACGTTGTCCCGCCGATTTTCTTTGGTTGCGCGCTTTCAACGAAACTGATATCGCTTCGAATTTCGACGAAAAATAAAGGAAAGAATAGAAGAGATCATGCGAACACAACCAGTTACCGTTGTTACAGGGATCTGCTTGACGCGAGCGATATGTGAACCGTACAAATATATCAGAGTTGCTAGGAAAGTGGATCGTATGCGAATATCGCGGAACAAAACAATCGTCGTGTGTACGTATGTACGTTCTATGTATAGTATAGATACGATGTTCGATAGATACATGTATGTCTGTTTTCTGTGTATCTACTACCATGTATTATATAAATATTATATAAACTAACCAAATACATATCAATAAATGCAGCATAACTTTGTTATCGATCGTGCCGATATACTACGCGTGCTCGTATATTTCACAACCTGTTTCTTGTCAAACTTTCCGGAAAACTGAAAAATAAGAAAAGGCGCGTATTCGAAACACAGAACACTCGCGCATCGAATGGCGCATGAAGTAAGACGCACCAATATTTCTGTTAGGTTGGCAGCATTGCGCGCTGTCATACTGGCGCCACACTTACGCGACGGTGGACGGAGAAACGTTTCTAACCTGTACATCTGGAGCTGTCAATATTCGCAAACTATAGTTCCCCGTTGTTTGGTAAGTCTTTCAACCATATTTTGAAAGTGTCTGTCCTAAAGAAACATACGTATTGGCTCCTTTGCGTACGCACCATAACTTGAGCAGTGTAAAGCCTCGTATAAATACGTTCCCATAGAATGCAGAGGCAAGTGTCTCATCGTCCAGTTCTTTATTTACATATAATACATTGCTACTCGACGCATACAATAGTAATAAATACGTCTATATTTGTATGTTTTTGACATTGTGGTCGCCACCAACTCTGCCCAGTCGAATATACAACGACAACTCGCGTGAAACCGATGTTTGAACGATTCAAAGATTCTAGAACAACTTTTATCAAATACATATTTACTTACCTGTTCGCTCAGAGAAATATCTTCGCCGAAAACAGTGGCTTCGCGGTAGCAATTGATTTTACACTTCACTCGAGTCGAATACGATCGATAGCAAACTATCGATTACATAGATCGGTTATCGAAATCTGGTTACATGTAAATTCAGCTCGCATCGGTAGAACACGTTCATAGTTTTTGCGGACAATAAACAGTGACGGTGAATAGTGAATATTTTCAAACGTGTGGTAATTATTCGAAGAGCAAGAGATACAAAGAAATGAAAATTGGAAAGAAACAAACGAATTCGAATGTTAGGTCGCGCCGTTGCACCGCGCACGCGCTTTTTCAACGGCGTGGCGCGGCGGGAACAGATTTGAATTTCCCGCCACAGCGTATTCGAGATACGATAAGAAAATGGTTGAACGACGCTCGATCTGCAGAGGTGGAAGTCATGAAAGAAAGATGGAAGGGTTGTTTCGGAAGACCGCGCGTGTAATCCTGTATTGCACCGGACCATGATCGAACAATAAAGGTACATGGTGCGTTTAGGTACGAGTGCAATATGTACGCATCGAAGCATAATTTATAAGCGAGACTGCAACGCATTTCGAACGACGAGTAGAGCCGGTATAGGTAGTGACAATGTATTGTACAATATAACAACTGTACGCGAAAATGTTAGCTATGCGTTTGTTAGATTGAACCGCGTGAAAAGTAATTTTTTTCATGGGCTGATATTCCGGATCGCTTTTATCCAGCCCAAGAGAAGAAACCGAGCGCCTCTTTCGCGGAACGTCTCGGTACTTCCAAGTATTCGTCCCCCAAACGTAAAGTGTACGTCCTCAAGTTTCGTTTACCATGCCAGGGTCCGAACGATAACGTCTTGTTCTGTTCAGGTTGAGCCCTCTTCGTGGAGACTAACCTGTAGGTTTGCACCAACCTGTAATATCAGATAAAATTTCATTTCTTACATCTACACATGTCTGTGTTTGCATTGGAACTCGTATCACGAACCAGTTGCCGTTATTGTCGGTCGGTTTGCGGTAAGGAAAACTTTTTCCACCCCATCCATTGTTATTTGCAGCCATCTCCATCTTGCCTCGAAGAGCGTTGCGCTCGCCCTTGAATCTCTCCGCCTTTTCACTCTTGGGGAATTCGTCTTAAACGAGTCGAACGGTTATAATCAGAGAGCGGATTTTATGTGTTTATGGCAAAAAGTGAAAGTGAAAGCATTAAAACTATATTATTATCAACGAATTGTGAAACTTTCAAATTTAGTGTTTCGAGCATAAACAAAGTTGTCGACTACACTAGCAAATATTTATCTTGCATTACAGTAGTTCTTTTGTTGAACAAAAATTTATGGAGTGCGAGTAACTGAAGGTTAAGAAAGAAAGTAAATTTCTATTTCACTTCGGTTTGTTGCAATTCCGGTAGAATATTTTTATTTTGCGTAAAGATCCACTGTCTATGGTAATTGATAGTTGTTTTTCTTTTTTCTTTTTCCGAAATTTCGAATGTTTGACTAACCTGCGACGAGACCGAGAATTTGGTGGACAGGTGGCGAGGAGTACTGTTCTCGATCTTGATCTTGAACCTCGTCGTCGTCTTCAGCGTTCGCGTTTCGAGCTCTTTTTCCACCCCAACTGCTGAACGGAGTTTTCCACCCAGCTCTTTCAATTTCCGCCCTTCTGTTAATGCCGTAACCGTCAACGGATGCACCAACGTGATCAATGCGATCGTCCGCAAACCGGTTTGATTCAGGATGACGAGGATACACCACCCTTCCGCGTTTACCACCCCAACTGTTGAACGGCACTCGAATCGGTCGACGAATGCCTGGATTCTGCCCTTGCGAACTTATCCTCTTGTCTCCCCACCAATACGTCCAAGGAATCTTCTTCTCTTGAGAAGAGACCTGAAATTTGAAAGTTGATCGGATCGTTGGATATATAGATTATATTATTGCTACAAATTGGTACGTTATTGTTACAAATAGCTAACCTTCTCGTTTGTGGTCGCAAGCCAAGAATCCATAGGTTCTTCATTCTTCTTCGCGACATTTTGCAAAAGGTCGACCGACCTTCCCTTGGTTTCGTCTGAAATCTCTGAAACAGATGCTCGCGGTCCATTCGAAAAGAAAAATAGACAGTAAAGCCTAGATTAGATTGCGGATCTTTATGCAATACAAGAATGTTCTACATTAATTGTGGGAAGCAGGAATAAAATAAAAATTGATTTAATCTCTTCATGATTTTTTTCTTATACTGTTTTATATTTCGCCCAACCAATTTCTTCATAAATGCATAAAGGTCCGTAGTGGAGGAGATATTCGTTCCTCTTAAATCAAGACTTTACTGTACATAGAAATTCCTCGGAAGAATGAGTTGCTAGTCCTCACCCGTTTCAATTCCCTCAGGATCGACTTCTTTCCGGTCAGTCTCCATCGCGAGAGAAATATCGGGATCGCTATTCCATTCTTTCGATACATCGTCCATCCATGCTCCAGACTTTTCTGTTCGATTATCAAACTTGTCGTGGTCTTCACTTCGCGAGCGTGTCATGTCCGAGAAGTTACTCCCGATTTCCATATTTCCGACGACTACACGCGCCAGAAGGCAGACCATCGGAAGAAACGTCCGCATCGTTCTAATAAAAATCAAATTCCGAAAAAGTTTCTTCACGGAATAAACATTTGCGATGAACAACACGCGAAAACAGGAGGAGGAAGCTAATTCGTTCGATGTTAGACTCGGACCTCAGGAGCAGAGACAGTAATGCCATGGAAATTCTTTATTACGAAACCAACATAAGCAGGCTGAAATCTTCTCTACGAAAAATAATCTGCCAATTGCGTGTTTCTATTAAAGTCGCGTTAGCAGCAGAGAGGTATTGTACATACCTATGTACATTACAGCGGCATGACACATACATACATAGCATAGAATTGCATTTATTTTAAAATATTTCGTCTCTTCGGTCTAGCGTTATTCAGCCAAGATTTACGATTGCAAAAATACACGAAAAAAGGAGGAAACGCGCCGCTCTCTTTTCACATTATTTTCTCCTGTTTTTCTTTTTTTTTCTCGTCGATCGACGCTTTCACAATGATAATCGAGCGATGACATTCCGCGAGGGAGGGAAGAGAAGTGCACTTTCGTCAGCATACGCGCTCAAATTTAGTTAGCGAACGCTTTCAAACCTGTCATCGTAGTACTTATTTGTTTTCACAAACCATTTGCATCCGATACTTTTATCACACATTAGACGCTGCGCAGTTATTTTTCCTCTCGCTTCTCAATCGCTACTTTCTTATCATTTCCCAATCGTAATTCGCTGGAAATTCTATTCAAAATTTCGTTGTATATATCTACCGTTCGAGGTGCGAATTTCACTCGACTCGAATTGAATCGTTCGAAGTTTTTAACAAAGCCGTACAGACGCAACTGGACAAACCGAACGACCTACGATATTCGAATTTACCGAAATCAGGGATAACGCGTCCCGACAGGAACGTAGAGGAGTTCTAAATCATCTGTTCGCAAAATATACAATTTGTCAGTTCGTCGATTCGTTCGAAAATATTAATCCGTGCTCGACGATAACGCGATCGAAAAATATTATGTAGTATGAAAATATGTGTACGTGCGTATGGACTTACTCGCATTCACTTTCGAATGTGGAAATCTATCAGGGTTGCCTCTCGATGCGGCGGGCACCGTCGACCGAATAAATACTCCTGGTTTTCAAACAATCGATTCGGGCGTTTGTTGTTATTTGGTCGTTGCGAGAAAAAATTCGATGCGACACGCACGGAGTACCTCGAGCACGAGCTCCACCGAAATAAGGTGTACAATGGACGGTAACGATACGCGTCGCTCTTCTTATATCCGCCACGTGGTTCTCCGGCGCACTCTCCGCTCATCCGCTGGCTCCAAAAAATCAACCCCCGCCAAGCTTTTCACCATCCCTCTCACCACTCTCTCTCTCTATTACCCTCTCGCCCCGTTATTCTTTCCAGGTACAAACACCTACCTTTTTATATTTTCACCTCTCTTTCCAGTACGCATTATACATTAAGCAGATACAAACCGATTAAACGACAAATAAATGCGACATCGAACAGATGCGCGATTAAAATAAAAGCACTTTCGAAAAATCGAAACGAACTACGCGGTCGATTAACCTTTTCTTTTCCAATTCGTTTCCACAATATAGATAGATTTCTGAAACAATTTTCCGAGTCCATACGTGGGATGAGGGCCGCATATGTGCGTGAACGTTAAAAATGTGTTGCCTCGCGTCCTGAAATATTGTCGCGCATCGCCATCGTAAATTTTCATTCCACGCGCTGCATAATCTTTTCAGTTTCCTCGATCTTGCGGATCAGTTTCAGCGAGCATTCGATCGCGCTACGCCGATTCGATCAGAACAAACGTCGAGCAAGAATATACATACGATGTAACATAATGATCGTTTATTATTAGACTGGGAATCTTTATGCATTTATAGGAAAATTGTTACTGTACATGTGTTTGACGTCCGACGCGCACAGGCTAGACGACTAGATCGCGTCGTTGTCTTGAAATTAAACCATACTTTACACTTGGAATTACTGCGGAAGTAGACAGGATCGTACAATTCATTCCAGTCGGTCGACTTATCCGCTCGAAATCCGACGTTTCCATGGACCGTTTAACATTCTTACTTGGCATTCGTTTTGATACTGTATACTTTATATCGTACGTACTTTATATAGTTACGTAAGCGTTACTTATATCGTAGGTGTTATAGAGAGAATACACAATTTGTCTTGGGACTGATTGGGTCGTCGACGCGGGGGCATTTTCGTGACAAGATCTTCATTCTCTAGACCGATCCCGTTGATTCGGAAACGGTCAGTCTACTTGTCCTCTTACCCTTGCGCGGATAGTATAACATCGATGCGTTCATTCGATCCCACAAAGTCAATCGCTGTTTCGATCTGGTACTTCTTCTCGCGAAATGATCTCTCTGCTCTATGGATTCTAAACTTTTCGCCAATGTCCAATCGCCGTCGTCACCGTCGTCGATCCAAGCCATCCTCTTGGACAGTTCTTCGGCGTTTACTAGATAATTCCTTTTGCCTTTATTCATAACGTAGTCTTGTCCGGTTATTCGATTCGGGGATCGTTTGCTTCTTCGGCCGAGGGTTCGATCGTTCATCTCGCGTCTTCGCATTCGAGTCCCGTGATCGTCTTGTTCCGGTTGCTCGACGCTTGTCGACCAGCCTTTCTTTTTGCCTCGGGATATAGGCAAATCGCCCGACTGTATACGATTCCACAGATTATACTCGGCCTTTCGCGATATGTCCGTGAATCCTGGTTCGTCGACGTACATCGGATTTTTCATCACCATGCGATTTAGTGAATACCTCGTGTCCAACGGATCCCGTACGTGCAACACAATCACGAATGGACGTCCGTCATTTTGTCTCGTGCGCCTGAATCATAAAATTGCATCGCCGTCGACAAATTTGTTGTCGATTGGAATCGGTAGAATTACCTGGCCGCGATGAGGAATGGTAACGGTTCGCCCAGGTCTTCGTCGACTTGTTCTCCGGCGGCTCCATGCGACAACGCCTCTCGACGAATAGCCGCCTCCTAGGAACACGCGCCAAACGTTTAGGGTGCAGACATAGTGGAGAACATCGCGGCAAAATCGAAACAATGTGATTAAACGCGACTGTTTACAGTGGACGACAGTCCCGTAATTAGTCGTATTTCGGCATTCACCAGAAACAACTACGTACTACCGCGTTATCAGATGGAATTGATCCTATCGTCGCGAAGCGAGTACAGCGGAGGAAGAAGGAAAAACGCGAGGCGGAAACGACGCTCTAGGGAGGAGAGCGTTTTCCATGCAATGTTTCTCTCTTCAATCGGAGACTAAAACTTTCGTCGAGTCGTTATAGTTGTTATGGCCACTTTCAAAGTCTCTGCGTTAAGATATACGTATAATATCTGTATACAGAATTGACAGTTCCTCTGCAACGGTAAAAAGATCTCGAAACAGGGAAGACGTGGAAAGCTGATATTTGGTACACAGGTAGTCTCAAGGGATGCACGAATATGTTTTTAACTCGAAATTCCTTCAGGATTAAGTACTAAAATTAAATTAAATTTTTCAATGCGGAAATGACGCGCAAGCGATCAGAAAGGAAGAAGCGCTTATTTTTCTACAAGATAAATACACTGAAACGTACCACGTCGATGTCGCCGGACGTTAACAGACCAGCCGACGATAACAGAATCGTGGCGAAAAGTAATCCTTTCATTTCGAAAAGCGCGGAAGGATGTGCAAGAATTCGACACTGCGCTGTTGACGAATCGCGAACCGTGTACCTGTTGCAGTAAGGGTAGTCGAGGTTAGATAAGGGAAGAGAAGGCAATGCGAGACACGGTGCCCTGGCACACCTGTTGTTCACGACACGACTCGCAGATAACAAATGGATACGGCGAGACCGTTCCTTCGGTATTTATGGTGTTCCTCGACGTATCCAGCGAGCGACCTCGTCGCGGTCCAAAGATTGGGAGGATTGCACGGGGAATTCGCGATGCCGCCGCACCGGTAAAACCCACCTCAATCTATGTGGCCGTTCAACGCAAACACACTCCGACCGGTTTCTCTTTTTCATTTGGCTTCTCTTCCTTTATTTTCCGATTTTTTCCATATTTCTTTCTCTTTTTTGTCCTTCACGTGGAAAAGTTCACGTCATGAGGGAAATGCATCCTACCTGCTTGTCAACCGTGACTTTTCTCGCAAACAGAACGTACGTGCTTTCCTACGCACCAGGGTCTGAAGGTATCGAGATTGACATAAATTTTATAACCGACGAATCCTGCTCTATAACGCTCGATATATTCGGTAGGATTTTCGGTGTAATCTCAACGACGGAAAAACTAGAGAACGCCTTTAGTTCCGCGTGAACGAAGCGCGTCAAACGTAACGACACGCGAAAGAACGCTACGCCGCGCTTAACGCTTCGCATTACTCCTAGCTACCTACATCTTGACAATGGAGATCTAACTGAGCTACGGCTGGCCGAGCCCGTCGACCATTTTGTCCGAGTCGTAGAACAAATTTCGTTTACCCTTCGCACGCTCTGTAAAAACAGTCGCGAGGAAATCTACGGTAGAATCCACGTTCTTAGAAATTCTTACATCATTCTTATACATGGAGAACTGTAGGTGTTTATTTCTTCTTCCAGGATACGAGTCTGGTCGCACTTCGCGGGAGACAGTCTCTTCAAAATGGTACGACGCTCGACCTCTCCGGCAAACAAGAGCATCATTTACTTTTTTCCTGTTCGTAGAAATTCCGATTCTTAGGAGATGGGGATTGTCCCGATTGGCTACTGGCAGAGATCAACACCCTGTCGCGCATGGTACGTAAATTATTCGATCGTTTCTCAAGGTATCAGTCCTAAATTGTATTCTCGTTGTGTTCGCAGACGTCCATCAAAATCAGGATATTGGGTCAGGCCGTCGCGAAATACCTCACGGAAGGAGAACTCGACGTAAGCACAATAGAAATTTGCCGTTCGAGCAATCGATCCAGCCAATTCGTAATACGCATACAACTACAACTATTACGTATTATACTATAATACAACGACACGATCGAAATGTTTAATTTTCGACGATACAAATTACCTGTTTTTCTCGTTTGCTCATCTTATGCAAGTATACATATATATATTTTTGGCTCGACAACAATCGCGTTAGATCTTGCTCCATCTTCTTCCTTTACGTCCACGCGAAAAACAAAAATTCGATTCCGCGAGGACTCCGCGCAAGGGCGGTGATACGCCCTCGCGAAAGCTTTTCCCAGCATGTAACCTAACATGATATATTAAAGCGAAGCTTCGGATAAATTTGCTCGATGCGGTAGATGCGACAGACAAGAGAGATATCGCGTAAAATCCATGGTTCCTGTCTTTCAGGAGGACAAGATAAAAAAGGTGACACAGGATGCGAAAATAGGTGAGCACGATCGAATTTTCTCGTCGAGAGATTTTACAATTAGCGTTTCTTTTATCTTGTTTCTCTGCCACGGTAAGAACCGAGCGACGCTAAGGCCATGATAGCCGCCCTGGAGTTGATATTCGTATCGTCCGCGCGTTACGGAGTGTCCGCCGCTGATCTGAGCAGCGAACTTCAACAACTGGGCCTACCACGGGAGCACAGCGCTGCGATTGCTAGACTATACACGGACAACAGCCCCCGGATCACGGATGCACTGTCGGCGCAGTCTTTGAGAGGTCAATCTCACTTTCTCGCGTGTGCATTGCGAACAGTCGCTGACGTATTTATTATATTCTTCGCTTCAATTTGATTTCGCGTCGGTCATAACTCATTTTCGCCCGATACATTATACATTTATTATAAAGTCGAACGTGGGTAATTCTCTTTTCCCTGGTGAATTTCCATTTCATTTCGAAAGCGTAAATTGGTTATCGCATCTCCATGTATCGACCGACGAGGTAATTTCTGTATTCCGCATCTACGTACCTGTGCTTAATAAAATTTCTTTTTACCATTTTCGCAGTCAGTCGATTAACGTCGATCCAAGTGTTGCCCTGCACTAGTTCGTCGCCGTTCACCACGCTGTCTCTCAAGCTGAACAAACTGGGTGGCAACGGAGACAATGCTGTCGTGAATATCTCGCAGGAGGACGCTAATGTTTTACTTACTGGTAAGAATCTTCGGATATTACCATTCGAATAGCAATCCTGTTAAATCCAAGCTTTTTTTATTTTCAAGAACTGCGGAGAGCGAAAGCGCTGATGGAGAACCTTTGAGAACGTCCCTGGATCAAACAAAATAATGTATGGAACGATAACGACAGCCGCCATGATACGAACAAATAAAAGAAATAATATTCCGTATATTATTCCACGATTTTTACAATCCCCACTTTCCGCCTAGCTCTTATCCGATTCGATTGCATTTCGATTCGTGAGGGAAATAGTTTCTGGTATATAATTTATGGTATAATGTATATTTATTATATTATCATTTTTGTCATGTAGCATAACATCGTTATTTCTATAATAATCATAATAGTAATAATAGTAATAATATTAATAATCGTAATCATAATAATTATAATAATCGTAATAATCATAGTAATAATCATAGCACCATGAACACTCCACAGCAAGTTGTTTTCTTATTCGTTATTCGAAAAAACACGAGACACGGATGCGTTTCGAGGAGTGAGAACCGCGACCCGTCTAATACATACACGTGTAGGGAGAATATTGAATTCGAAAATAATAATCGCGAAGGATCGCGCCGACCCGCTCGTAGCGTTTACGGGCGGGAACGAAAACACGCGTACAAATGACTAGATGACAGTAACGTAGGAAACGAGATGATACTCTTTGACTAGAACACTGTTGCGCATCCGGAACGATGCCGAAGGAGTAAACGAGCTTCGATTTACAGATACATACATTACATATAATCGTGCGTGTTGATCTCGAGACGATCCGCGATCCGAACTGGTGTCCGACGCTGACCGTCGTCGAATTCGAACTAGAAAAAGGTGGAGCAACGAGATCGAAACGCGTTTACCCCAATGATCTCTGTTTGATCCGGACAACGGAATTCTGACTGCCGACTTTGGTAAGCTGTCGTGTATCAAAGTACCTAGGCGTATCGCATGAAACGCATCGGCGTCACCGTTCTCACGCTCAATAAGCACCGCGAGTTTTAGGGGTTCGTACAAGTGTCGAGGCTTACACTTTGTAGTTCTGTAGCATTCTTTCTTTTACTCTTCTCTGCGCGATCAACTTTCACTCTTGTTTTCTTTTGTATACCTCTCCGAGTGTTTCCGTCCTGTCTGCCTGTGTTTGGGTACGTGTGTGGCTGCGTGGTTTTGTGTACGTACGTATGTTTATCCTGTGTGTATGCTATACGAATATACGTGTATTCCTCTTTCCTTGCATCGTACCATCGTACCTTTTATCTAAACTGTTTTTAGTGAAAGCTCGTTTGTTAACATATATACTTTTGCATCTTCGATTCTTCTCAATTTTAAATTCGTCTCCCTTTACCTTAATCCATAGGCGCGTACCTTTCGTTATTTGTCCGTTTCGTTACGTTTTCCATTCGTCACGCTACATTCCCGTCTCATCTCATTCCGTTTCATCCCATCAATCGTTAATAGCTTCATTTCATTTATTAGTTTCTTTATTTCTGTTAAATTCAATTTCATAATTTTAACATCCTACCTAAATAGCTGGTCTTTATTACTTGTTAATAAATAATACATAAATACATAGGTACATGCTTTATCGTCGTCATACATTTACGCTCCTAACTTCTGCCATCTCCGGGCATACTCTTTTCTGCGGTCGCAAAACAAATAATGACGACAATGATAATGACAATGCTGGCAACACCGATGGAAATGACAACGATAACAGCAATTAGTACAGTAGTAGAATATGACGACGCTGGTCCGACCGTCCACGACAATCATAAACGCCAACAGAAATACTATAACAACAATAATAGTTTCGCTGAATCACATGGAAAGTAGAAATTAAACGAGTAATAAAACAACAACGTTTGCGACGATGATAACGATGATACTGTTACAATGACACCGCTGTGATGGTAGTGTCGATCAGAAGAAGACAAAGATATACTTTCGTTTTGGTTTTCGGTCCTCGTCAACGACACGCTGTGTTATGCGGAATGATCGAGCGCGCAAATAGTGTTATTCGTATGGAAGATTTGTTATTGCCGTTTCGTCTACTATTTGGTTGCACGTTGCTCGGTTGTATTCTATGAAGTACATAAACCAATAGGAAACGTACATTGTTGGACACGATGACGACAAAATCTACAAACACGTGTATACGTCTATGTAGCATATATCTAACGTACACGGAAATTAGTCTGCTTTTCAATTTGGATGCTTCATCGGAGAAATGTCGTTCCCAATAGCATTAACATCGTCATCATCCTCGTCGTTGTGATCGCCGAAATAATAGCTATCGTTGTCATCCTTGAATCCACGTGGTTAGTCGATGCCGTCATTGTCTCGCGTCCGACTGGGATTTCGCGCGTTTCCTCGTCACGCTAAAATTGGCCGTGTGACGGCGAAACGCGCGCGGCCCATCGCGTAATTTTCTCCCGATTAGGATAGACTAGAGACTCTGGCGCGATAAAAGCAGGGGATCGAGTAGTTTTAATGGTTCCTTCTTTATCCAAGTATCGGAGCCTGCGACTTTCTTGAGATCTCTATTCGTCGATGGATACACGCACGTGTATATTCATTCGACGAACAAGTAGGTGAACGGTTAGATACCGCGATCGTATAGTTGAGTTCAACATGGCGTGCGTCTTCACTCGAATCTTTTCCTCATACTTCGATAGGTACTCGGTAGATATTCCGTATGCTGCGAGTCGATCGTACTTCACGTCCAAAAAATATCTACAAACGGATCGATGACAGGTCGAGGGGAAGAGGGAACAACTGGAGCGAGATCAGCTCTTCAACACGTCGATCTGTAACGCACGGTTCTCCAATCGAGCCACGAACTAATCCAGATTTCTCTTCCGGTAGGACGATCGAGCGTGGACATTGTTTATTGGATGGATATACCGGCGAGGCCCTCTTCCGCTCTAGCAAAGGCAGCAAACACTTTCGGTAAGTTTCGTCCGTCATCCGTTCACCAGTTATTCTCATCCGTGATCTGTTATGTTTGCTTTCAGGTTCTGTTCTATTAGCATACCGAATGAGAATCACCGAGAATCTTGTCAAAAATGTTCGGAGATCGTTTCAAGTACGTCTTCTTTGTCTCTTCTTTCTCTCCCTTCGTTTCCTTGACCGTTCTCGGCCGCAGTCGTTAAACGAACACCGATTATTCTTTGTCTTCTACAGACTCAACATAGAAGAAACACAAAGTCGACGGAAAATCAAAAATCAATACTTCCACGAGATTACTTTTTCCCGTATGTAGATCATGCTACAAGCATCAAGAGGAAACTGAAGATGAAACGAAGAGAAGAGAAAATAAGAATGCAACGTGGACGTCGCATGGCGTCGGTTCGGATGGTTGATTCGGTATCGTACTCCTGAACGATCTCCAGAGTTCTGCAAGTCGCTGACCAACGGAACAGCTAGGGACGGTAAATGCTGGTGGCGATGGTGGTGGTAAGTGTGTTTCGCGTCGACTCTATCTTGTGTGGAAACGAGTCCAGAAGCTAAACGGTGGTGGTGTATATTCTGGACACCGCTCAGAACTCGACTATCACGGCTGAGCAGGCTGCCAATCCCTAGAATTCGAGTCTGTAGGCACTGCAACTAGTTTCATGGTCCTGGAGATTGATGGTACATCGGGACGCCGAGGGTGAGAGATCGATGCGATTCGCAGCGAGGGCTTCTTCGTTATCGGCTACCCAGTAGCCCAGCGTGTCTGTGTCGTACGTGGGTATTATGGTCACTTCTGCGGAACAACAAAAAGAAAGAATGATCAATCAAGAAACTGATATAATAAGTCTAATAGAGTATACGAAACCTACCAAGGTCCTTGTCCTCCCAAGTCTTCTTGGCTTCCAGCAGTGCATCGTAGACCTCTCGACTCGGTTCCGTGCCGCTGAACACGTAATATCTCGCGCGTACTCTCTTGAAGAAGTCCAACGAAGTATAATACGAGTTCCCATGATGAGGCACGTAAGTCAGGTCGACGTACACCGGTTGCACCTTGTTCTTCGAGTCTTTGATCTTCTTCTCGTTCTTGCCGGGACTCTCCGAGCGTCTTTTGTTCTTCAGATTCTCAGATATCACCTTTCGCGCCTGTTTCTTCTCCTTCCTTGGTGTACTGGGAGCACCCTTGTTCGACATCTCGTTGGAACCGACGGGAACCAACGCGGGAGACGGTAAGCTGAGCGGTTCTCCCCAGTCGTTGATGGCGTCGAATCGTTCCTTCGCGTCCGTTACCGGTTCGTTCGACTGTCCAGGCTGCGCTGCCGAGCTGGTCAAGTTGAACTTGTGCGGTGGTTTCGGCGACGGAAGGCCTAGCGGTGTTCCCCAACCGTCTAGAGGATCCTTCTTCTTCGGCTCCGGTCCTGGCCCTGGTGCAGGTGCGGATGTGGATGCGGGTGGAGCAGATATTCCTCTTCCGAGAGGATCGAGCGGTTCTTTCATCTCTTTCGACTCCATCAGAGCCTTCTCAAAGTCGAGATCTGCCTCATCGACGTATCTCTTCGCGTCCGGCTTTTCCTCGTAGCCACCGGCGTACTCCTTCTCCACGGTGAACACTTTCGACGCCGAGTCGCTCGGTATCGGAATGGGGCCGCTGGTTTTCCTTATATCGCCAACGTCCTCTTGGAATGTTTTCATGGCACTGATCTGAGACGGGACCGCCGGCAATTCGCCGTAGAAGCTCCTGCTCATCGCTGAGGTCGAGAAATCCACTGTCGAGGATTTCTGCTTTTCTTCTTTCTCTGGTAAAGATCTACCGTGAGGATCCGGATGAGTCGGAGAGGACGAACCGCCATCGCCTTCGTCGCTGTCATCGACAGAGTAACTTTGTTTCCCCAAGCGTTCCGTATCAGCTGATTTCAGACCACCGATCACGCTGCTGATCGCCGATTCGGCTGCGTCTTTGCCTGGAAGGTATTCGTCCACTTTTACGTCGAGCTTCTCCTTCAAAATCACCATCTCGCCCTTCTCGTTGCTGGTTTCTGTGACTTCTCTGGTCGTGGTCACGAGCTCGCCGTCGTCGGAGACCGTCTGTGTGGTGGTGATGATCGTTCGAACGACTCCACCCGATCGGAAGCCTTCCGGCGTCGCTGTCATCGATCTGCTGTCCGGCGTGGATCTACCGGAAACATGCGACTGCATCGTTGTAGCCGTTGCCGTGCTGGTAGCAGTGCTGGTAGTGATAGCGGTGCCACTTCCGGTAACATCCGCCATCACTGTTGCTCGTGCGAGAGGCGAGACTGGTGCTCTATCTTTCTGCGGCTTCTCCTCGTCCTCCTTCTCTTCAGCTTGCTTCGCCTCCGGCGTACCTTCGTCGGCTGTTAGATAGTCATCCGACTTCACGCTCACTACCGTCGTCTCTTCCGTCAACTCTGCCTCCTCCTTCGAGCTGTCGCTTCGTTCAGACTCCTTGCCTTTCGGACTCTTCTCTTTCGCACTTCCTTCCACAACTTTCGATCCGCTCGACGACTCCGACTCGCCGATCGATTCTTCGGTAACCACGATCGTCTTCGTTGTGGTCGTTATCGTTTCGATAACATCAGGTGTCCCTCCGTCCACCACAATCTTCTTCAATCTCTCCAACTGCGTCGCGTCGTCGATCTCGTCTTCAGAAACGACCACCTCACGCTTGATCACCTTCGTGATCACGATCGGCTCCTCCTCGACGTGTTCTACGATCTCTCTCTTCACGATCTTCCTCACGATCTCTGGTTCATCCGTTGCAGTCATCTCGCGCTTCTCGATCGTCTCCTTAGTCGATTCAGGCTGCTCCTCGACTATCTCGCGCTTCACTATTTTCTTGATGGTTACGAACTGGTCCAGCTGATCGTCGATCGCGTCTCCTGAAGAGGCAAGTACTGTAGTTTGCTCATCTTTTTTAGCATCGGCGCCAACACCAGATGGTTTGGAAGTCTCATCCACTTTGCTGTCTTTCGACACTGCAGCTCCCGTAGGAGAGACCTTGTCGGATACCTCGGATGCCTTACCTGGAGCAGATTTCTCCTCCACCCTTTCCACTGTGGAAGCCGTGGGCTCCGAAGTCGAGTCCGGTGTCCCGTCGCGAGTGATGTCCGGAGTAGATTTTCCTGACAAAGTCGTGATGTGAGTCGTACGGATCTCCGTCATTCCTCCCACGAACGCCTTGTGGAACTGGCTCTCGTAACTGGCCGGATAATCCGAGATCGAGCCGCGCAACGGTTGTCCGTCTTGCGTGTCCGGATACTCGGCTGCTCCGTAGCCAACCGCGTAGCCCGACTTCGCGGCATCGTCGTCGTCTTCGTCATCATCGCCGAGCACGAATCGAGTCCGAGACTTCTCGCTGGAACGATAGTCTTCTTTTTCGTAGCTCTCTTCAGGCTCGTCGTCGTCCTCGTGATAAATTTCCACGTCGATCACCGAGTCTCGCGAGAGTTTCTTCTTCACGATCGTCTCCTCGATGATCTCCAGAATGATGTACCGCGGCAGCCGCGTCTTCGTCATTATCTCGTCCAAGATCTCCTCGGTGATCTTTTTCGCTCTGCGTATAAATTCATCTTCCAGAAGCTTCTCGATCTCCGTCCTCTTCTCCTCCGAAATCGTGATCTCTTCGTCGATGTGTGGTTCCGATCGAACCGGACTGTCCTGAGTCGATTTGTCCGAAGCGATTAGCTCGGAACACACGCTGGGACTCCTCGATCCGTCCTTTTGATCTCTGCGTAGATCTTGGCCGATCGTGTCCGTCGGCTTCATGTCCGCTTTTTTCGGTTCCTCGTCTAAAAGCATCACCGAATCTCTGCTCATATTCAGCTGCACGATCGCGTTCTCTATAATATCCATCACCACGAATTCCGGCACCGAGTACGTGAGAACGATGTGCTTGATCACCGATGTCGTAATCTTTGTTCCCCTAAAGATGTACTGTTGCAATATATATTTCTCCACGTCCTCCTTCTTCTGATACGTCACCTCTACCACGTCTTCCTCCGGCTCATCTTCCTGTTTCCGGTCGGTCTTCTTACCGGTGACGGTAGATGGTTTGGTTTCGATGTCGTCGATGACTTTTAAATACGTCTCTAGTAGTTTTGGTGGCTCTTGCGGTTTGCTCGAGGATGTTTCGGACGCGCCTTTGTCTTTCTCAATTTTTCCGTCGATATGCGACTCGCTGGGACTTCTCGATCCACCGACATCCTTTTGATCCTTGCGTTCCAGATCCTGGTCGAACGAACTCGACTCTGTTTCCGGTTCCTCCCCATCCAAAAGCAACACCGAATCTCTGTCTTCGTTCAGCCTCTCGATAGTATCTTCTATAATATCCATTACCACGAACTCTGGCGCCCCGTACGCAACAACGAGGAGCTTGATCACTGATCTCGTAATTTTTCTTTTCTTAAATATGTATTCCCGCAATATGTAGTTCTTGATGGATTCTTTCTTCTGGTGCGTCACTTCTTCGATATCTTCTTCCTGGTCATCTTCCTGTCGCCGGTCGGCTTTTTTACTGCTGGAACTGGTAGATGCCTCGGTTTCGAAGTCATCGACAATCTCCAAAACTCCTGGTATTAATTTCCGCAGCTCTTTTGGTTTGCTTCCGGAATCGGGAACCTCCTTCTCCACGGAAGGAGACTTCTCGTCGTATACGCTCGCGGCTCTGGATCTGTCTGCGGGTGTTTTCTCGCCAACAGATGGGCTCGGTAATTTCACGTCCGCGTCCTCCGGCGAAGATACCGAGTCGATCGCCGATTTCGATTTCGCAACGACATCTTCGCCTTTGTCGCTGGGGGATTTCGGACCCGTCCCGATCGTTGCGTCTTTCTTTACCACATCGCTGTCCTTTGTAGCAGCCTCCGGCTTGTCGGAAGCTGTGCTGGGAGATCTTGATTTTCTATCCACAGCGCCTTCCAAATCGCTAGCTGGACTCAGCTTCTCGCTTGCCACCGCATCAGCACCCGCGGAAAGCTTCTCGCTAGCGACACTGGGAGACCTGGTCTTTTCATGTTCATGTTCCAAATCTCTCATGTCGGACTTGTCACTGGTGGCACTGACAGCACTAGGGGACTTGGATCGATCCACCGCTGCTTCCTTTGGCTCTGAAACTCCAGAAACACTCGCCACGCTGGGCGATCTCGATTTCTCCGGCAGTCTTTCGTCGGCTACCTTAGCCTCGTCTTTCTCGCTGGCAGTGCTAGGCGATTTCGAACGACGATCCGCCGCTCCCGTAGACTCGCCGACCGGACTTGCTATGCTCGGTGATCTAGACTTGTCAGCGACGTCGATGCTGTCCGGCTTTTCCGTGTCGGCGGTCGTACCCTTTGAGTCTCCGGATACGCTTGCTATGCTGGGCGACCTGGACTTTTTCAGATCTTCGTCAGCTGCTTTTGAATCAGGCTTTTCGCTTATCACGCTGGGAGACCTGGACTTTTCCAGTAGATCTTCGTCAGCCGCTTTCGAGTCAGGTTTTTCGCTTGCCACGCTGGGAGACCTGGACTTTTTCAGTAGGTCTTCATCAGCCTCCTTCGAGTCAGGTTTTTCGCTTATCACGCTGGGAGACCTGGACTTTTCCAGTAGTTCTTCGTCAGTTGCTTTTGAATCAGGCTTTTCGCTTGCCACGCTGGGAGACCTGGACTTTTCCAGTAGTTCTACATCAGCCACTTTCGAATCAGGCTTTTCGCTTTCCGCGGGGCTGAGTGATTTAGAACGGTCAGCCGCTTCCTTCGATTCACCAGATACGCTTACAACGCTAGGGGACCTGGATTTTTTCGATAAATCTTCATCAGCTGCTTTTGAATCAGGTTTTTCGCTGACTGCGGGGCTGGGAGATTTCTCATGATCGGTTGTTCCCTTCGATTCACCAGATACGCTTACCATGCTGGGAGACTTGGACTTCTTCAGGAGATCTTCCTCAGCCAGTTTCGAGTCAGGTTTCTCGCTTTCCGCGGGACTGAGTGATTTCGAACGATCAGCCGCTTCCTTCGATTCACCGGATACGCTTGCCACGCTGGGGGACTTCGACTTTTTCGATAGATCTTCTTCATCAGCTGCTTTCGAATCAGCTTTCTCGCTGGCTGCGGGGCTGGGTGATTTCTCATGATCGGCTGCTCCCTTTGATTCTCCGGATACGCTTAGTATGCTAGGAGACCTAGACTTCTCTAGTAGTTTTTCCTCAGCTTTTTCGCTGGTCGCGGGGCTGGGTGATTTCTCCCGATCGGCAGCTTCCTTTGATTCGCCGGATACACTTACCTCGCTAGGAGACCTGGACTTTTCTAATAGTTTCTCATCAGCCTCCTTCGTGTCAGGTTTTACGCTGACTGCGGGGCTAGGTGATTTCTCACGATCGGCCGCTTCTTTTGACTCACCAGATACGCTTACCACGCTGGCAGACCTGGACTTCTCCAGTAGCTTTTCATCAGCCTCCTTCGAGTCAGGTTTCTCGCTGACCGCAGGGCTGGGTGATTTAGAACGATCGGCCGCTTCCTTTGAATCACCAGATACGCTTACCACGCTGGCAGACCTGGACTTCTCCAGTAGCTTTTCATCAGCCTCCTTCGAGTCAGGTTTCTCGCTGACCGCAGGACTGGGAGATTTTTCACGATCGGCAGCTTCCTTTGATTCGCCGGATACGCTTACCACGCTGGCAGACCTTGACTTCTCCAGTGGTTTCTCATCAGGTTTGTCACTGACAGCGGGGCTGGGTGATTTCTCACGATCGGCAGCTTCCTTTGACTCACCAGATACGCTTACCACGCTGGGAGACCTTGCCTTCTCCAATGGTTTCTCATCGGGTTTGTCACTAACAGCGGGACTGGGTGATTTCTCACGATCGGCAGCTTCCTTTGATTCACCAGATACGCTTACCACGCTGGGAGACCTTGCCTTCTCCAGTAGTTTCTCATCGGGTTTGTCACTGACAGCGGGACTGGGTGATTTCTCACGATCGGCAGCTTCCTTTGGCTCACCAGATACGCTTACCACGCTGGGAGATCTTGCCTTCTCCAATGGTTTCTCATCAGGTTTGTCACTGACAGCGGAACTGGATGATTTCTCACGATCGGCAGCTTCCTTTGGCTCACCAGATACGCTTACCACGCTGGGAGACCTGGACTTTTTCAATAGATCTTCATCAGCCTCCTTCAAGTCAGGTTTTTCGCTGACCGCAGGGCTGGGTGATTTTTCACGATCAGCCGTGCCCTTCGATTCACCGGATACGCTTACCACGCTGGGAGACCTTGACTTATCCAGTACTTTTTCATCAGCCTCTTTCAAGTCAGATTTGTCACTGGCCGCGGGGCTGGGTGATTTCGAACGATCAGCTATTCCCGTCGTATCAGCATCGAGCGTAGCAACTTTCTCCCCGACCAGACTGGGAGATCTGGATTTGTCGAGATCCTTCGGTTCCGTTTTTGGCTGCTCGGTCGCGCTCGGAGATTTCTCATGATCGGCTAATCCCGTCTTCGGCTCGCTCGCAACGCTGGTAACGCTGGCAACGCTCACAACGCTAGCCGATCTAGACTTCTCGCCTTCTTTTTCGGCCATCGGTTCTTTAGAGACATCAATGGCTTCGATAGCTGGGCTGGGCGATTTCGAACGATGTTCCGCCGATCCTACCGACTCGGCTCGGTCATCCGGATTCACCGGACTCGGCGATTTCGATTTGTCCTTGCCGGCAACGTCGAGCACCTGCTCTGACTTTTCACCAATCTTTTCGCCAGGAGATACGTCCTTCGGTTCTGATTTCTCGCTAACGATACTCGGTGATTTTGATCGATCGATCACCGCTTCCTTGCGGTCACTGACAGTGCTCGCGACACTGGCCGATCTCGATTTATCGAACGCTTTCTCGTCGAAGTCTGCCAAATCTGGTTTTTCTGTAGTCGCACTGGGAGATCTGGATTTCTCGATCGCAGCGTCATCGGAGAAGCTGTCGCGATCCATCGGCTCCTGCTTTTTAGATTCTTCCGTAACTTTGGCGACGCTAGCGACGCTTGCAACGCTGGCGACGCTTGCCGATCTAGATTTATCCAGTGCTGCTGTTTTTTCATCAGTTTCATCAATCTTTTCACCGACAGCAGAACTGGGTGATTTCGATCCATCAGCCACCGACTCCTTTCGTTCGCTGACAATACTCGCGACACTGGCCGATCTTGATTTATCGAACGCTTTTTCATCAAAATCTGTCAAATCCGGTTTTTCAGTGGTCGCGCTGGGAGATCTGGATTTCTCGATCGCAGCGTCGTCGGATTTATCTCCAGCGACGCTCGGCGATTTCGAACGATCGGCCGGTTCCTTCGATTCACTGGAAATACTGGCAACGCTGGCCGATCTGGACTTGTCCAGTGGTTTCTCATCCGTCGCCTTCGAATCAGCTTTTTCACTGATCGCGGGGCTGGGTGATTTCGAACGATGATCTATTGATCCTGATTCACCAGCTGGACTGGCTACGCTCGGCGATCTAGACTTGTCGAGGGACTTCTCTGCAACATCGATCGCGTCTGATTTCTCGGGAGACAGTGTAGCGGCGCGAGACACCGACTTTTCAGCCATAACCTCATCCACGTCCTTGAGTTCAGGTTTCTCGCTGGCAATGCTAGGTGATTTCGAATGATCGATCAACGATGCTTTGCTGTCCCTGCGTTCGTCGGAGATACTGACGACACTGGCCGATCTGGACTTGCTCAGGACTTGTTCGTCAATGTCTGGTTTGCCGGTAGGTATACTAGGTGTTCTGGATCTTCCCAGAACAGCAGGTTCGTCTAGATCCTTTAGCTCGGGCTTCTCGCTGGCGACACTCGGCGATTTCTTCGATTCTCCGGTTACGCTTACGATACTTGGCGATCGGGACGGTTCCTTTTCTGTCTCTGATGGTTTCTCGCTGGCAGTGCTGGGCTCTGCACTCGGTGATCTAGATTTATCAAGAGTTTTCTCCAAGATCTCCGGCGTGCTTGGCTTCTCAGCAGCCAGCGTGCCAGGAGACAGTTTCTCGATCAAGGGTTCATCCAGATCCTTCAATTCCGATTTCTCGCTGGCGATGCTCGACGGTTTCGATCGGTCAGCCTTCTCCGTCTCCTTCGATTCACCAGCGACAGTGGCACTTGCAACGCTAGCGACGCTGACAATGCTGGCCGATCTAGACTTCTCAGGTGTTTTGGTTCCATCTTCTAGATCCTTCGACTCCGGTAGTTCACCAGCGACGCTCGGCGTCTTCGAACGGTCCGTCGCTCCTTTGGATTCACCCACGTCGCTGGCTACGCTGGGCGATCTAGATTTCTCGGAGGCTTTGTCGTCGATGTCCTTAGCGTCGAGTTTTTCCGTAGTCGTGCTGGGAGGCCCGGATTTCTCCACGCTCGGCGACTTCGACCGGTCCCCGGTGATCGGTTCCTTTGATTCACCGGAAACGCTGGCGATGCTGGCCGATCTAGACTTCTCCAATGCTTTTTCATCAGTCTCGATCAATTTCGAGTCTGGTTTTTCACTGGCAATGCTGGGCGATCTAGACTTCTCCAATGATTTTTCATCAGGCTCGGTCAGTTTCGAGTCGTCAGGTTTTTCACTGGCGATGCTGGGCGATCTGGATTTCTCCAATGATTTTTCTTCGGCCTCGGTCAGTTTCGAGTCTGGTTTTTCACTGGCGATGCTGGGCGATCTAGACTTCTCCAATGATTTTTCATCAGGCTCGGTCAGTTTCGAGTCGTCAGGTTTTTCACTGGCGATGCTGGACGATCTGGATTTCTCCAATGATTTTTCTTCGGCCTCGGTCAGTTTCGAATCTGGTTTTTCACTGGCGATGCTGGGCGATCTAGACTTCTCCAGTGCTTTTTCATCAGTCTCGATCAATTTCGAGTCTGGTTTTTCACTGGCAATGCTGGGCGATGTAGACTTCTCCAATGATTTTTCTTCGGCCTCGGTCAGTTTCGAGTCAGGCTTTTCACTGGCGATGCTGGGCGATCGAGAACCGGCCATTGATTCCTTGGAATCGGCGGCCGGGCTCGTCGCACTCGGAGAGACAGACTGTTCCTTCTCATCCGTCCGTGATTTCTCTAGATCGAGTTTCTCCGCTCCGGTAATTGCAACGGGAGATGCTGATCCAGATTTTTCGGTTACAGATATTGGCGATTTCGGCGATTTGTCTTTCAAATCTTCCACATCGACTTCGGCGGCGCCCACCGGGGATACGCCGATCGTGAAACTCGTCTCGATCACTGCCGGGGATTTATCGTGCGGAGATTTTGTCGGCTCGTCCAAACTAACACCGGTTGGACTGGATTTGTCGATTTCTGTCTTCTCGTGAACATCCTTCGCTTCTGGTTTCTCGCTCGGTGATTTCGAGAGATCCGCCGGCTCTTTCGATTCGATGATAGTCGAGTCCGGTGATTTAGACTCAAGAGGAGCCTTGTCCTCCAAGGAAACCTTCTCGGCCGCAACGCTGGGCAATCTAGAGCGGTCCGCCGTTTCCTTCACGTCGACGGGCGAGCCCTGCACACTGGGAGACCTAGACTTGTCGAGTGGCTTCACTTCCACAGTGACTTCATCAACTTTGTCAGCAACGACGGAAGGCGACCTGGATTTCTCTTCCGCGGCGGTAGAAATTTCATCAATGTGCTTCTTATCGAATTTTTCGGTGATGCTTGCTAATTCCTCGGTGAGACCTGTTACGCTTGCTCGTGGAGTAGGCTTGTCCTTCTCCTCCTCTTTTTCTCCCTTCGTCTCCTCCTTCTCATCGGACTTCTCGTTCGCAGCGCTGGGAGATTTTGAACGATCGATCGGCTCTTTCAGGTCACCAGACACGACGTCAACACTCGGTGATCTAGACTTCTCGAGCGCTTTCTCCAGTTCTATCTGCATCGATTCAACTTCAATTTTCCCTGCGCTGATCTTTCGTTCCAGCTCGTCAATGGCTAGAGCCATAGACGCGCGTTTGTCCATCGATCTCAGTGGACTTCTGTCGCCATCTTGTCCCTTCGCCTCTTCCTTATCCTGTTCACCGGCCTTAGTCGCCGGTGAAGTCGGCGAGGTCGGTGGTGTCGGCGCTGTCGGTGCTGTCTCAGGACTCTTCTCGCTCGGTCTATCATCGAGTTCTTCTTTATCGTGTTTCATGGCAGCCGCTGGTTCTACGGAATCCAGCTTCATCGGGCAAATCATTTTCTCAATCGGCACCGTGGTCTCCACAGTCTTGATATCCTCTATTTTTGATTCTGGTTCAGCGCTCTTCTGCTTCTCCGTAGGCGATTTCGTGAAGATGGTTTCCGCCGGAGAAACATCCTCCGAGCGAACCGATTCGGGTGATTTTGCCGGGCTGACTCGATCAGGAGATGTCTGCTTCGGTTTCGATATCAATCCCAGTTCCAATTCCAAATCCAATTCCGATTGGAGCTTCTGAGAAACTGGTTCGGTCTTCTCGGCGGGTTTCGACGTTTCCGAATCGACGGATGGTAAAGTAACACCAACCATTTCCTTCGGTTTGACTGTTCCTTTCTCCAAACTGTCCTCGAGGTCCTGCGAGTCGCGCGTGCCCATTGGTGACTTATCTAGACTGTCCTCTGGTGTAACCTTCCCGATGTCCTTAGGTTCTGGAGCCGATTTGTCCGAAATGCTATCCCGTTCCGGACTGCTTGTTCCAGATCGAAGCGAGTCCTTGTCCAGGAGCAAGGAATCCTTGTCGGGCGTCGACTTCACGGAGGCGTCTTTCAGGGAATCATCCGGTGTAATTGTTTTCGTGAACGTGATGCTACCGCTGGGACAGATTTCGATCTCGTGTCCACCATCTTCGCTGCTTGCTGTGACCAGCATTCGTCGAACAGCGCCGGTGCCCTCGTCGGCGAGTGTCGTCGACGATTTCTCTTCTTCAGGTACGTCGTCGGCCTTCACCTTCGCGTCTACCGCGCCAGCTTGCTTGTCCAGCGATTCTTCCGGCGTGCGAGCTTTCTCCTTTTCTTTCTCTCCAGCCTTCGGCTCCGCTGCTCTTCCAGTAGCATCCGCTAACTTCACCGGTTCAACGGCTGCGACGTCTTTCTGCTCCAACTCCGGTGATTTTTTCTCGGCGACGATTTTCTCTGCGGCAGCCTTTGCCGATTGTTCGATCGTCTTCGCCTCCGTTTTCTCTTTTGCCTCGTCCAAGTATTTCTCAACGGTGTCCACTTCTTCAGATACTTCCGTTGCGTCCGCTACATCCGCAAGGTCCTTCGATTCTTCTTCAAGTTTTTCAGATTTCTTCGTATCCGGTTCTACGATCTCACCTCCGCGAGCATCCGCGGGAGCCTCTTTCTTCTCCATCTTCTCTTTCGTCTCGTACACGAACTTCTCGTCAGCTTCGATAACCTCGCTAACAACATCCTCGACCGCCTCTTCAGCGTACTCTTTGTCCTTGGCTGTTTCTTCGAGAGGAGCACCGCGAACGTCGCGCACCTTGTACTCCTGCTCGACAGCTTCGAAATCATCGGTGACACCGTCCTTCTCGTGTTCTTTGTCCAAAGTTTGCTTCGCCTCTTTCGATTCAATCGGAGACTCAGCCTTTCCGACCGATTCTTTAGATACTTTCCTACCGATGGTGACGAAACCATCTTCTTCCTCTTCTTCTTCTTCTTCCTTCTCTTCCTCTTCCTGCTCTGCTTGCTTTTCCGGTCGTTGCTGCTCCTTGGGAACAGAAGGTACTTCTTCTTTCTTTGCTTCCGCAGAAGGTTTCTTCTCTTGTTCTACCACAGGCGCGCCTACGTCTTCCTCTTCGTCCTCCTCGTGCTCGGATTCCGATTCGAACAGGCCATCGTCCACAGGCACTTGGATCTTCTTCCTCAGGATAATCTCTCGAATAATCTCGATCACGATCTTCCGTGGAATCATCATTCTCACCGAGATCTCCTCGATTATTTGAATAGTGATTCGCTTTCCTTTCGCGACGTATTCGTTGATGATACGTTCTTCCAGTTCTATCTTCAACTCCGACGTGATCGAAGTCTCGTCGAGATTCAAAACATCCGCGTCGCTGACCACGTCTTCCCGCCGGAGACCTTTCCTCACAATAATTTCCTCAATGATGTAAATCACGCGTTCTCTAGGAACGCGTTTCACGGTCGTGATGTACTCAACGATCTCGATCGTGATCTTCTTCCTTCTCGTCACCAGCTCCTCAACTATTTCTTCAAAACGTCGTGTCGCATCGTCGACGATAGCTCTGATCTCAGCAGGCAAGTCTCCAGTGATCACAAAAGTTTCTCGATCGGATTTAGCATCGCAGATTTTCTCGGTGACGAATTTCGGCGACGTTGGCGTTGATCCAGGCGAGAGCGTTACGATCTCCGCCTTCGCCGGCGAGACTTTCTGCTCGAAACCGATCACCGACTCCTCTATCGCTTCAGGAACGTGTTTTTCATCGGAGGGCGCTTCAAGGTCAACAACTTCCTTCCTGCACACAGCTTCCAGTCCAGTCCGCATCACGTCCGTCATGGGAACTGTCTGTGGAGGTTCAATTTCTCTCTTGACTCTGCGACTAGACTCCTCCTCCAACAATTCCGTGCATATGACCTTGGCGTCTCGATCTTCCAACGGTCCTAGATCCTTCACTTCCTCTATTGGCGACGCAACAGTCGCATCTCTGTCTACCACCTTCTTCACGCAAGGCTCCTCGCATACTTGATCCGCGTCGGTAGGTTTGTCTGGTGAAACAGGAGCGGCTGCGGACGTCGGAGCCGCTGCCTTAGTTGTTACAGTCTCTTCGATCAGTTCAGCGATCTCTTCCTGAGGAGGTAGCTCTTCAGTGATCCCGACTTTCGTTGGCATTACTGCGAACTTGTCGCCCTTGACCGCGTCCGCTCCGAACAACATCTTGTCCGACAGGAAGTCGTCATCCTCTCTCAAAACCTGGGCCACCTTCCGCACGATCTCCTCCACGTCCTTTGGCTTGTCGTCGATGTCGATGCCCACCGTTCTCGCAAGAACTTCGCCTACATCGCGCACCGCCTCCTTAACATCTTTCACAGCAACTGGCTCTTCGTCTTCCGCCTCCAGCTCCTCATCAGCCTTTGCTATCTCGAATTGCACCTTGTCCAACTCTTTCGCCAGCGAATCCGCCGAGACAGTCTCGATTTGCGGCTGCATCTCCTCTAGTTTTTCGACCACACCCTCCAACGTGTCCTTGACAGCGTCCTTTATCGGCGCTGCTTCGCGAACCAAACCATTAACCTCGTCTTCCAGAGATTCGAACGAGTCTCGCGAACCCTCCTTCAACTTCTTCAAGGGCTTCTTCGAAGGTTCGATAGCTGGTTCTAGTTTCTCTTCTTCTACGGGCTTTTCTAGGTCGGGTATCGATACTTTTGGTTGCTCTTTCTCTTCCAGGTCCGCTTTCTCTGGTTCTTTTTCCGTTACCTTTTCTTTTTCTTCTTCTTTCTCTTCCTTCGAAACAGCCGCATCCTTCACCGGCTCGTCTTTCTTCTCGTCCGGCTTGACGGCCGATGGAACGCTCTCGGATTCCCGTCGTGGTAAAGGCACATCTTCCGTTACCTTTGCAGCAACGTCTTTAACCTCTTCTTTTTTAACATCGACAGGTTCCTCGGGCGCTGTTGGTATTTTCACGTCGCTCGCTCTCCGCTCCGCAAGTTCGTCCGCCTTTTCGCTCGGTTTACCAACTACCTTAGGGAACATCTTTTCCATATCAACGTCTTCGAGAAGGGTCTTCTCGTGCGCCTTGACTTCCTTCGGCGAGCTGGATTTCGAAGAGGATTTGTCATCAGCATCCTTCTCTTGATCTTTCCTCGATTTCTTGGTCAGCTTGTCGATACCCTTCTCAAATTTATCCGCGACCTTGCCGAAGAAACTGAACACACCTTTCTGTTCTTTCACCGGCGGGGTCGGAGGTTCTCTGATCTCCTGCGCAGGTGGTAGACCCTTATCTTCTTTCTCCTTCTCGAAGTCGTCCATTCTGTACAGTTTAGGGTCCACTTCTTCGTGAACCGGTAGGTCGGCGACCTCGTCCGGAGTTTTGACGATATCGCGCTGCAAACATGTCGCAGCTTGACGAACTTCGAATACCTGTACATCGGGTTTAGCTCCCGCGGGTGGAGCTGTTCGCGCGAGATCGCTGCCAGCAGCGATGGCGCCGGCAGCGGCGGTGGCTATGTCGGTTGTTGTGGCGGTTGTTGCGGCTGCGACTGCTGTTGTTACGGCCGCGGATGCGGTTGGCGTTGCGGCTGCTGCTGCGGTTGCGGTTGGGATCGCCCCAACGCTGGTAGGAACGTCTGGTTTCGCTTTAATCGGGGGACCATCCTTCTCCTTGACATCTTCGATGATGTGTTTCTCGTTGATGTCCTCCTTGATCTCGTCCAAGGGGATCCGTTCGTCTTCCGGAAGCGTCGGCGCCGTTGTCGTCGCGCCAGACTCCAAAGTGGAGATTCGTTCCTGTGATTCTTCCAATTTCTGCGACGGAATCTGTTCCTTCTGATCAGCTTCAGGCTTCATGTCGGTGTCCGTGGTTTTCTTCTCGGAAGAATCGAACTTGTCCGGACTCGAGCTGGATGGTTCTTTGGTTACATCATCGCTGTCCTTCTTTCCAGAATCGTCCCTCTCGTCGATCTTCGGAATAACGTCTATCGATGGCGACACCACGTCTTTCGCCTCTTCCACGGACGGCTCGCGATGATCGGACGGTGGAGAGGACGGTCCCTTTCGAATCCCTTTGTCTACGATCACTTTCGTTTCAAGCTCCGCCAGCGGCCTCTTCTCCGCACTTTCGTCTTTTTCCTTCTCTTCAATCTCTCCCTCCTCTTCAACCTCCACCTCCACCTCCAACTCCTCCTCTTCTTCTTCCTCCTCTTCCTCTTCCTCTTCTTCCTCTTCCTCCTCCTCTTCCTCTTCTTCCTCCTCCTCTTCTTCCTCCTCTTCCTCCTCCTCCTCATCATCCTTTTCCTTCACCAATTCGGCATCCTTCAATATCTTCGCTTTCTCAGACTCAGCTTCATCAAGAATATGTTTCTGCTCACCCTCCCCACTCTGCATCGAGTCCTCCGTATAAACTTCCTCCTTCTCCACAATAAGGTACTCATCCTCTTCCGTCAATTCCTGACTGCCCTTTCGCAAGCCGTCCTTCTTAGGCGCGTCCTCGATCTCAGCAGTGACGTCTTCCTCAGTGATATCTTCCTCCTTCTTATCAGTCACCTCGGCCGTGATCTCGTCGTCTCCTTCGAAACGATCGTCCTTCCTGGTCTCCTCGATTCTCTCAGCCTTCTGTAGCACAGCTTCGATCTCCTCCACGACTTCCCGCTCCTCCTTCAGATCCGCGAGCACCTTGCTCTCGATAGAGTCCAAGGAGATGTCCTCGGATTTCTCGATTAGGCTCTTCTCCGCGAGCCTGGCTGCAGCTGCCGCAGTTTCCGCTTCAATTCCAGACGGAGTTGACACCGTTGAAGAATCGGTGGTGCCTTTGTCGCCCTTGCCCTTGCGAATCACGCCGTCCTTATCGGATTTAACGGAAGTTGTAGGGGTGCTGCGAGTTGACTTGGCCGGACTTCCGGGTACTCGGACCTTGCTCGGGCTGACGGGCTTGCCTTGGACCCGGCGCCCGATCGGTCTTCTGTCCATCGGCTTCGGCTTCGCTGCCACCCTCGACGCAGCTACCGCCACAGCCGCAACCGCAGCCACTCCGTGGTGGCTCGCCTCCTTCTCCTTCGCCGCTTCTTTGATCGCCGACCTCTCGATCTTCTTCTGCTCCACCACCTTCCTGTTATTCGCGTCCTTCGCGCTCTTCGCCGGCGGCGCCGTCGCCGTCTTCGCACCAGCCCTGCTCTTCGCCTGAACGCTCGCAGACACTCTAGACACCTCCGTTTTACCCGCAACACCGTACGCACTCTTCTTCGGCGTCGTCGGAGAAGATTTAACAGGACCACCCTCCTTTCTATCCGCCACCTGCTTCGTCACTCTCTTCTCCGTCACCTTCGGCTTGCTTGTCGTGTCTGGTTTCGTCTTCACCCCGATGGTTCTCGTAGCTTCCTTCCTCTTCGACTCGCCCTTCGGTTTTGATTCTTTCGGAGGAACGATCAACTTGTCTGATTCTGGCTTCGTCGTTCCGTCCACCTTTTTCACGCCATCCTCCTCCTGCTTCTCGAACTTGTCCTCCGGTTTCTCTAGTTTCGAAGGTTCCTTTTTGACTGGAGCCTCCTTCTTTGCGTCTCTCAGCTCCTTCTCGATCTTCCGACTCTCTTTTCCTTCGACCTCCTTCTTGTTATCGATGTGTTTCCGCGGTTTACCTTCCGTTTTAGTCGATTTTGTGGAGATGATTGGGGTTCCTTTAGGGTGCGAGTCGTCGGATTTCACTGTTTTCGAATCGGGCGTTATTGTTTCCTTCTCCTTCTCTCTGTCTTTCTTTTCCAGTCTCTTTGTGTCTATCGCTCTTCTTGTTGACTCCTTCTCGAGCAAACCCATCTTCTGTTTAGCTGGTTTGTCGCGCAATGTGGCTAAAGACGTAGACGGGGAAAGACTTTTCGCTGAGCAAACCGGATGTTTCAGGAACTCTAAGTGTTTCAGTCGCTCGAAACCTTCGAAGATCTTGTGCTGAGGTGTACTGCCGGGAAATAGAATTCTAGTGATGGTGTCCTCGGGATTCGCCGGCTGCCAGACTAGCAACGCGCATATCGAGACGAGATTTTGTACCGGGAACGTTAGATTGTTCGAGTCCTTTTTATGAGATCCTGCGAACAACTTCGAATCCGCCGCGTGCCACTTTGCAAGAAACTCTCTGACTTCGCGGTTATCCTTGCTGGGACTGAGAACGTACATGTCCAACGTGCCGTGACCAACTTTGTGGTAGAGATTGATCGGGTCCGGATCCCTGTAGCATTGATGCGATCGTAAGCTGATGTGACGTAGATTGACAACCATCTCCTGGCCGAGATCGATCAGATTCAAGATCAAAGGATCGATGTCTTTGTCTCCGTCTGGGGAATTCGACTGTCTTCTCTCCTGTTGCGAGGATATCACAGATTTTTTAGGTTATAACTTTTTAGTAGAAAACTTCGGTAGAGAATAACTTTTTCAATATTGGACCCAACAGCTTGAGTTCTTCTTAGACGTTAGAAGGATTAGTTTACTAGCTGATGTGTAAATAGTTTCTTTTTTAAAATTGTTATCGGTCGCAATTGTGCAAAGGAAAAAGTGAAGATCACGATTTTTTAATTTTTTAACTGTGCCTGTAATGAAAATTCAGAAGGTGCTTTTGGTAGGTCTAAAAGAATATTTGACACGTATTTTTCAAATCAGTTTTGAGAGTTCAGAACTCCAAATAAATGATTATTCTTACTCGAACGAATTATAGCTAGTAAATCTCAAGCTGTGGGGTCCAATTTTGAAAACATTATTCATTTTCGAAAGGTGTACGAATACTTTGTACACCCACTTCCTATGGGGAACACGAGTTTTACTCACGACTAGGTTGCAGAAGAAATGTCCAATCTGTGGGTACACGTGCATCTCCTTCTTCTTACGAAGAACGCTGAACATACCGCCAACATTGCTGTTGTTTATTCTAGTGACCAATACCGCGTCGAGACGGTCTAAATGTCTGGTAAAATCCCAGAAGCAAGCCTTTCGCGCGAATCCTCCATCCACGAGCATGTTGAAACCGTTTATACCGAACAGAGCGGCATCACCTTGTCCGCCGGGGAAGACGTATAAAGTTGGATGACTAAATCTAATGTTGCCTACAACATCGGATGGCTCCATCAGTTGATCCAATGTCTGCGGAACCAAATACTGTCCCACGTAGTTGATGAAACTCGTTATCGCTGGGACTCCAGCAGTGAGGACGTCGTCTGGATTCACTCTCACTCTGCAGGATCTGCGTGGTAAGCCATATTCATAGAAAACGTGTTCTCTGTATTGTTTTATTATAATACTATATTGTACCTGTACACACATAGATAATATCTGTCTACTAGAAGACAAGCATACATATATACATACAGGTACAGTAAAGTCGCGATCTGGCTCCCCTCGCCTGTTCCGAGCAGGGACAAAGATCCTGTAGGGCTAGGTTGTTCCAAAAGTTTCTTTCAGAATGTGTTCCTTTAATGTTGCTAAACAAATACAAACAATGCGATAATCTTTATGTTAATGTTTTAGTACTTCCTAACATGAAGTACCGAGTACATGAATATACCGAGCCTTAAAAGTAACTGGTACATGTTCCCTTATAAAAATGACAGGATTGACTTCATTTAGACTTTGTGCAGCTCCTATTGTAATATGTGCTCCACCAAATCTATACAATCATTTCTTATGAAATTATTTTTATTATATCAATAATCGTAAAATAAAAAGTCTGGAACCGGTCATTTTGACCGGCGATGGTAGGTCTAGTGTTAAAGGAACACATTCCGAAAGAAACTTTTGGGACAACCTAATATTTTTTATTACTGCGTCGACCGCGCTGAAAATACAAATGCCGAACATAGAAAAGGACAGCATGTAAACACGGACCGCGCGGCAGCTCGAGCTTCTTGGTCCCTTATGGGTAGGCGAAGGAGACAGTGATCGTGCAGGTCCTCAGATCGCGACTTTACTATAGCTACAAAAGTGCAGGTACCACCGCGTACCTGGTGCAAGCTTCTTTGGACAACCGATTCGTCGTCCAATCGCCAACACCGGAGCAGTGAATGTCCACGGTAACGCTGTTCTCGTAAGCGTGTAGAACACGTTGCACTTCGTGTTCGCTGAACGCATCCAAAAAATCAGCGATGCTGAAGGTTCCATCCTGCAACGATAGCGCTTGTTACTATCAGGCGTATCTATCGTGCGTACAATATAATATAGTATAGTACATTATAGTACATAGTATAGTATAACGGTATCGTGCGAGACGAATACTGGATATAATCGTACGAGGAGGAAAGTAGAAAAGCTGACGTACTTGCAGTATCCAGGAACCATTTCCACCGAAGGTATAACCTGCGTGTATGATGTGTCGATGTTTGGTGAAACTAGCGAGCAGATTACGAATACATTGTAGCAACGTGTTCGTTTGCGGATGAATGAGAACTTCCGTAACAAGATTCTCGGTAGCGTATTGGATCAGTCGTTCGCCTGAAATTTCAATCGTCTCGTAGAGTGAGGCATCGCGTGTTCACGGGCGTGCATGAAAAACTCGATTCCGTAACAATGATAAAGATTACGGAAAAATACGATACGTAAAATAAGTATCAAGTACCGTTCCGAGCTTCTTCACCCTCCGGGGCTTGCCCTACCAAGGCCAATAGTTCCTTCTCCAAGTCTACGTGACAGCTGTCCTTGTCCCATGACAGGAATCCTGAAACAGACAAGCAATATTGAAAAATAAAATTCTATTTATTCACGCGACCTAGAACGATAGCCACAGAATCCAATGGGTCGTCATAACTAGGCACAACAGCCCAAGAGACTGCACTATACTGGCTTCATAAAGCGACGGCTATTGAATTCAGGGTCAAGTAACGCGAGGGTAAGGTTAAGAAGACAAGCATTCTCCCTGTATACCATCTGTTATTTTGCATCTCCCAATTGATATAGCAACAATAAAATAGTTGTACTCCTTCAGACTAATTTCTGGGACCTACAGTGGGTGTGTAAAGTATTCGTACACCTTTTAAAATTGGAACCAACAGGCCTCTTCTATATTTTCATTACAAGTCCAGATAAAAAGTTTAAAAATCACGACCAATAACAAATTTTTAAAAAAACTATCTACACAATAACTAATTCTTCTAACGTTTCAGAAAAGCTCAGCCTGTTGGGTCCAATTTTGAAAAAGTTATTCGTTTTTGAAAGGTGTACCAATACACCCACTGTATACGTTGCTGAGCACGTTCGCCTGTGTCCTTTCGACCTTGACGGAGTTGATCGTCACGCTATAGTCGTGGTGACTAGACGAAGCTGATTAGTAAGATTTTCGACCGATAGATGGTGTGGAAATAATTTTCTGTGTGTGCATCCCTCATCTTTAAAAAAGAATATACGAAAATCGGTTTGCAAGAATGGTAATTAATGTAAGGATATTGATCTAAACATCGAAAGAAAAATTCAGTCACCTACAAATAATGACAACCACGACGTGAGAAGGGAGAGTCGTTTGATGACGTCACGAATACCGCACCCCGTCACGTGGTTGGCTCCGTAGTAGCCATCAATCGATCGTTGCGTATCCTGTGCACCCACCGCACTGCTAGCTCGTGTCTACGCCTATGCCTATGCACATGATAATGCCCACCATGCCCATGACTGCTTCAATTCCCCGTAAAGTGATTCACAACGATACAACTTCCAGGTTTTCCCCGTGCAAAAGATATTGGTAATTATATCGGACACGCGCTCGCCGTCCACACCCGTGACCCCGATCAGTTACAAAGCTTCTCCGCGTTTATTTCGACGCACGTTCGCATCAGAGCTGAACAAAATAATATTTGAAATGATAAATAAAAATAAAATGTTTGATCCGATGCTTTAATTGATGTCTCAACCACTTTCATTTTCACTAAGCAGAGAAGTAAATAACTTTTCTTCCTTTATGGAAAAGGGAAACGAAAAAATTAGAATTCTTCTCTAGAATAAAACGCAGAATTAGAATTCTTTCAATGTTTGAGCGACAGTGATACACAAATTGAAAGTATTACAAAATACCCACATGTGTTCCTTTGATTATGGAAGTGGTCGAAGTCATATATTTCTTGTTTCAAGATATTTAGAGGAAAGGGATATTAACACTAAATGAATTGCATAGTTAACATTCATCAGTTCGTATAGATCAATGGATTTAAAGAAGAGTAGGACGTTTCTGACGTTGATTATTGAAATAGAAATATTTTATCTCGTGGTCCTGATCGTTAAGATAGAAATATTCTATGTTCGAAATTGCATATCTCGTTTAAGATACTATTTCAAGCAAAATCTAAAATATTAAACAGCATTTGAGATATTTATTTCGCCAAATAATGTCCAGTTCCCTGTACAGAAAATAATAGAATGTCGTATGCACGACCCAGAACAATTCCGAGCGCAGGCGAGCTCCGATCAAGAAGAAAAACGATGATAACAAAAAATGTCTTGCATACTTTGGTACGTAGATTCTGCATCGTGTACTGTATGTACGCGCATACGCGACGATTAGACGCATCGTGAACCGTTTAAATGGTTCTATCGAACCACAGAACCAGCAAACTCCCTATGTCAAATTGATCGGAAGCCCTGGAGATGATAGAAGAGAAGCCGTGCCACATACGTAAGAGAAAGAGGGCGAGCGGGCGAGGGAGGGAGAGAGTGCCCTTTAATACTTTACGACCCCTAAACACATTTTCTTTGTTAGAAATATTCGCGTAGGACGCGCACATGTGTGCGACACGCGTGTATATACAATAAAACGCTGACATAGATCATAACGTTAAATGGTCCGTGTCGCTCCGTATCAATGCCTCGAATCCATTACACGTACATGTAATGTGCATAAGTATATACGCGTGTCTATAACACATACTTACATATGCCACAGTATGTACGGTGTACTTAAAAACAGTGTGGTGAGAATATACCGCGCTAAATATAGACAAAATCGTGGGTTTCTTCGTCGGAGCATTTACCCCACCTCAGCCATGGCCTCCCCTAGGAACCATGCCGCTCGTATCCCCATTCGTATTCGTTTCCATTGCGTTTCTCTATTTGCATTGACTTTCTTTCTTTCTTTCTTTCTTGCTTTCTTGCCTTTCTCTCGCTTGACGACGGATGCTCGAAACGTTAGGGGTTTGCCCGAACTATGTTTAGACACAGTTTTCCGTTGTCTTTCGCGCAACGCTCTCGCCTGTTTACTCGATATTTGTCGGTCAATGGATCCGCTCCGATTCGCGATGCAGCAATTTCGAAATTTGCTTTTACTCGACGCGTTTTACGAATTCTGTAAAATTGACCGAGGCGGTGACAGCGTAGTAAGTTGTTTCGCACTCGTCGCAGTGTGCAGATTCTATGTATATCGATAAGGAATCATGCGGTAATTTCGAAATTTGCTTTTATCCGATGGGTTTTACAAATTCTGTAAAATTGAACGAGGCGGTGACAGCGTAGTAAGTTGTTTCGCACTCGTCGCAGTGTGCAGATTCTATGTATATCGTTAAGGAACAATGCCGCACGCGGCTATCTCTCTCGACGACGAAGGCTTTCGTTGGTTAACAGGGTCAAAAAGTTTCTTCGAAAACTGCTGACACTGTTCACGATTCATCTGCCGAGGTAAAAGAAACACTCGGCCTCGAACGAGGTCGACGACGAGCCGTTCTTCCGATCGGTTCTAATCGTCGCGTCGGGTTAGGTCGGGCCTAACCAGGTATGCCACGTTTGAAACGTAATTGCAATCGTAATCGTAATCGTAACAATAATAGTAATCGATAATCATTGGCTGAAAGAGCTATGCGCGGTCTTTGTGGAATAGCAGCTATAGAGAATCGACCTATGCTTAACCGTGGCTATTTATATGTACGTTCAAGACCAGGGCGAAGACCCGAACCAGCTGAAGACAACGCTGAAACTTGAACTTTTACCCCGACGAGTCTATAGAATTCGGAAACACAATTTCGTTCTATCACAAATCCGCACACATCGGTGCATCAATTCAATACAAATACAAATTATTTAATAAAAAGTAGCGTAACGAAAAGTTTTGTTTATGCAACATTTGTAGTGGTCGATGAAAAATTTCAAACTCGTCCAACTTGATGTAGACACCCGTAATCTAGCTATTAAAAATAAAAGGCCATTTTACCGATTCTTTGGAGACTACGAAAGGAACGAGCAAACTTTGCAGTTCAATTTCTCTTATTATTTAACAAGTAGCATCGGTTTTGTCTGTGCAGCATTTGTCGATTGAAAACTTCAAACTCAGCCAACTTTGACGACTCGATAGACACCCATAATCTATCTATTAAAAATAAAGGACCATTTTACCGATCTTATCGAGACTACGAAAGAGACGAACAAACTTTACAGACGAATTTCTCTATAACCGAAAATATTCTGGAACAGGAGCACGCATGGGTACTCGAATTGAAAACAAATTATTGAACAAGAAATAGCATCAGCTTTGTCAATACAATATTTATCGTGATTGACGAAAAATTTCAAATTCAGCCAACTTTGACGACACCCATAATCTACCTATTAAAAATAAAGGGCCATCTTATCGAGACTACGAAAGAGACGATCAAACTTCGCAGACGAATTTCTCCACAACCCAAAATATTCCGAGACAGGAGCACGCGTGGGTTGGTCTAAGGGTCAGGTTCAAGAACAAGGTAATCGTGAAACGGGTGTTTCACGACTCGAAGAGCACGATGCGCGAGAGAGCAAATCACTGGCGAATGCCGCGATAAAATTAGAAACACTATATTCAGTTGCGCGGATGTACGAGGAAACTATGTATAACGGTAGCCGTGGACGTTTACCGAACATCGCATCATCGTTCCACGCGACATGTAACAAATATTCGCGAACCGAATGCAACAACGATATTTAACGTAGCGCCACGCGCCGCGGGCCGCGTCGTGCGACAACGAGTGGTGTCGTGTCGTGTCGGCAGGAGATGTACATGTGTACTAGCTGATTGCATCGGTGCGTTGTATGTAATCCAGACTTAATCCGCACACATTATCACGATGTAGTTTTCTCTAGAAAGTCAAAATTAAAAATTCCGAGTTCGATCAACTGAAGACAGCGCGGCGTTACGCTCAAGCGCGCGTGCGTGCATACATGATCACGTCTCACTATCTCAAGTCTAAATTCAAAATTTAAAAGTCAAAATTTAAAATTCAAAATTCCGAGTTCGATCAACTGAGGGACCCTTGATATTGCGAATACTGAAAAATCGCTCGACTGAAGACAGCGCAGCGTTACGCTCGAGCGCGGGGGCACTTGTACATTTATCTGTGTGTGCACGCGTACGCGTACGTGCTCGTACATGCCACATGAGAAGCCTAATCTCCAGCGGATCCCTCTACGCGAGAGGCCTTCCGGATATTACCGAGCATCGTGTAACTCCAACTTTCTCGATGCTCCCCACGTCCTCAATCATGATTCATGCCGACAAGTATGCCTTCCTACATTGCGTATGTGTCGATATTCGTGCAATATCCGCGGGCACATGTACACGCGTTCACTGGCTCTTCCACCTATTATCGTACGAATCTTATCACCTTGCGTTCGCTCATAATATTTTGGTGACTTTACGAAGGGTGTTCCACGGAGTATCTGCTCTATTAAACATCAGCCTTCCTTGAATTCCAAATACAAGCGTAATTCATACAAATTGTCGAACTGGACATCTTACCTTTCCTCGTGTCCATTTACGAAGGTGCAAGTGTGAGTCATACTGACAAAACTCGACGTCCCATTGTGCCCACCGACCCCATCGCATACGAAATGACCGGCACTCGAATGCCATAATTCACGCGCACGCCCACTAGGCCGTTGCAAATTTAGTATCCATGAATGTAATGTTAATAAACAATATTCCTCTCGCGTCCGATAGCTAGCTACCGTCTCATCATTAGTCTCTTCAATTCTTATAATCGAATTTTAAGAAAGTGGAATCAAATAAAATCGTATTCTCAGTGGGAACAGTCTTTGTAGATCCAAAATAAATAAAAATTGTACTGAATTCCATCGACTTTTGTATTCTAGCATTTTTTGAAAGCGTTCATTTGCCTTAAATGCGTAAAGATCCGCAGTCTACTCATCATTTTGGTAATTCGGATCAATGGCACCGTCGTAACTCTCGATCATTTCCAAGAATTTTCAAGTTATGCTACTCAAAAACTTTCTCCCCCTCCTGCTTTCCATTTCTCCGTCCCTGGCCTCCAAAATTGCATATAACCACGTTTTCTCGATTCCCTCGCACGCGTCCCATCGCCTGGCTACCTACATACATCTGTTCGTCCCTTTTCCACTTTCCACCCTTTACTTCGACCACACGCGTACGGTATACACACGTACTAATCATTATAGGTTGAACAATGAGAACGGCTGACGAAATAATGTCGTCATTTTGGCTTAGCGACAGTTTTCACTACCAACCGAGTGGATGGATTATTGATCCAAGTTCTGGGGACTGCGGGGATGACTGTATACCGGTACTAACATGCGCATGCCGCACCAACCTTTTCCTACATACACTTTTCCACCTCCTACAATTTAGACTCTTTCTTCCTGCTTTTCTCCCTAATTTTGTACTCGAGCACAGCTGTCGTATTCTCGATACGTGTTCTTTCTGACGAGACGACGCGACGTGCCGAATCGATCACTCGTTGAAAGAAAATCTGACAGCTCCCCCCACTTGATCGTATTTTATCCCCACTTTGCGCTACGATTTTATCCAGATTGAACTAGCTTAATGTTAATGAACAATGCTAATGCTCGAACCGACCAATTTTCTCTCTAATTTTATACTGTCGTGATCTCGATGCCTGGAACAAAATCTGACAGTTCTTCCCACTTGATCGTATTTTAACCCCATTTTGCGTTACGATTTTATCCAGGTTGAACAAGCTTAATGTTAATGAACAATGTTAATGCTCGAACCGACCAATTTTCTCTCTAATTTTATACTGTCGTAATCTCGATGCCTGAAACAAAATCTGACAGCTCCTCCCACTTGATCGTCTTTTATCCCCATTTTGCGTTACGATTTTATCCAGACTGAACAAGTGAAAACGTTAATGAACGAACGAACCGACCAATTTTCTCCCTAATTTTATTCCTGACGCGACGCGCCGAATCGATCACTCGTTGAAAGAAAGTCTGACAGCTTTCCCCACTTGATCGTCTTTTATCCTTATTTAACGTTGACTTTATCCAGATTAAGAACAAGCGAAAATGTTAATGAACGAAGCGACCAACTACCTGCCGACCAATTTTCTCCGTCTAGCCGACGTCCGTAACCTCCGCCTAGCAACAAGGCGAGCCTAGGAAGTTGCTAGGTAAGCGCGGCCGATAAATCGGAAGGAATACGCGTGCACGAAGAGGAACCGTTACCGCTCGATATCGCACGTGGAAGTAGGTAACACAACGAACCCAGCCCGCATGCAATCATCATATCGCGGTGCCACTTATCGCGACCGTTAATATCCCGGAAAATAAAATAATACTCCAAGTTGAATTGTCGAGAAGAAACATTGAAGAGACTCACCTTTCGAAAGACGATTCAAGATGAGATCTTTGTGTGGCGCGATGTGAGGTTCTGGAAGCACAACGAGGAGATAGCAACCGCTTAGAGGCGAAGGCGGTGGATGTTGTTGCTGAGATCCCGGCGGCACTACACTACCGGTTACAGGAGTTATCGGAGACATGTTCTGTTCAACATTCGACGCTGGTGTCGTAGTTGTTTCATCACCTCCTCCTCCTCCTCCCCCTCCTCCTCCTCCCCCTCCTCCTCCTCCCCCTTCACCGGTAGGATCCGTGGCACTCATTGCTGAAGAAAGATCAAACGTTGGAGCATTAGTCGAAGAAAAACCGGCGGTTTCGAAGTCGTTGTGCGGAAATGTTCGACGATCGGGAAGCAAACCGGAGGACGGACGTCCGAGTACACGAAACACTAGCACCGGTAGGATCCGTGGCACTCATTGCTGAAGAAAGATGGAACGTAGAAATCGTTACGCGGAAATGTTCAGCGATCGAGAAGCAAACCGGAGGACGGACGTCCGAGTACATGAAACATTGTCACCGGGTCGTCGCCGTGTCTGACACATGGCGTCCTGCTTCCACTGACAGCGTTCAAAAATCGTTCGATCGGTACCTCTTCACGGTTGTGTCTATACATGTACGGTGCTTGCTGTTGCTACACGTCTCGTCCATCGAAGCAGTAGCGGTACCAATTATCCGTCGAGTACCGTTCGCTATAATACCCGCACAATTCCTCACGATAAAATTCGTCGAGATTCTTCGGCGTTCGATATCGAACTATTTTGGATACGGTTAATTCTTAACGGGGTAGACTGGTTTCCAGAATGGCAAGGTATGCGCGTTTTTCTGTAGTGAAAAACGCTGGATAAGAGATCAATCTGGGCCGCGACCGCCCTGGAAAGTCCTATTTTTACGGTTTACGTAATTTGCATTATTCGGCAGCATGTAGCTGTCGCAGCTTTATGAATAGACTGCGGATGATTATGGAATTTTCAAAGTTTGTAGTTCAGAGATAAATGAAAATGGTACTAATTTCTGTGGAATTTTATATTTCTGCATTTCTTAAAATTTTCAGAAGCTATCAATGCATAAAGATCCGCAGTCTATTTATGAATAGCTGTGCACGGCTGTATACTTCCGACGAATAATGCAAATTACACCTCGTAAACGTAAAAGTAGGACTTCTCAATGCGAAATCTTATTTTCAGTGGCAGGAGTCTTTGTGGTTCTGAGGTAACTAAAAATGATACTAGTTCCTGTGGAATTTTATATTCTAGCATTTTTGAAAAGTTTCAGAAGCTACGAATGCGTAAAGATCCGCAGTCTAATTATAAAAACAGCTACTTGCGCTTATGTTTCCGAATAATGCAAATTACGCTGTCGAATAATGCAAATTACGCCTCGTAGACGTAAAAATAGGAGTTTTCAGGCTGCGGCCTGGATTGATCTTTCATCGAAACGAGTCTAGCCCCTTAATGATCGACGATTCGGTTTACGATTACGACACGGCTACGAATGCGAGTCCAGCTAGCGGTTCAGGACCATATCCTTCTCGAAAGAAACGAAGTCGAGATTCGGAGCGATTACTGTTGAAGTCTTACCGAGGCAAGAAAATATCGAGGGAACTGTACAAAGATGTCACACACCGCGTCGTCCTACCGCGATTTCATGCGGACAACGTTGCCGTTTAATATTGCGCAGGATTTGCACCGAACCTTTCCCTGAAACAGCGGTAGGGCTATGGCTATGTCCTATCGTCCAATGCGCAGGACCCGAGACTCTCCGCACAGCCTTAGATCATTGATCCAAATTCTGGACGACTAGAAAACAGGACAGAAACATTTATTTCTCATCTATCCGGGACTGGTCTCGTCGACTCGAATTACCAGCTTTCTTACGACGAACAAGCGAACAGACGATACTCCCTGTTCAAGACTGATCGGACGCATCGAATGTCTACCATCTCCCGGCGTCGTCGATAGATGCCTTTAGAACACGATCATAGGACTGCAGATTTATCGATTAAAACCTCGATCAAATCTATTCGAAAAGTCGGAGAGAAAAGTCGAGTTCCACCGAGTACCGGCATTGCAGTTCCACCCCATTAGCAACAACCCCTCCCGCGAGCCACCCCGGGTCCGTCAGTCGATACAATCTATGCGTACAATTTTGCAGCTATTTATCGAACGCGTCTCGAGAAGGAACGGAGGAGAATAGAAACGATGTAGCTCACCTTTTTACGTGATCCGGCCCCGTCTGCTCTCGTTTCAACGTCCAGTCTCTCAGTGTTCGATATCCGAGGAGGCTCGTTCTTCCGCAGGAAGCGTGACGCACCAGCCTCGAACAAAGTGTCTGCAGAATGAAAGTCCAAGTTTAAATCGAAGACAGTTCGTCTGCGAGCGGTCTGCTTTCTCGTCTAAGCTTGGAATCGCTCCACCCGACTCACCTTGCCCCTTTCGCGTATCGTGGCGCGTGCAGACGGAGAAAGAGATTGCGGAGAGAGCGAGAGAGAGAGAGAGAAAGAGAGCGAGAGAGAGAGAGCGCGCGCGCACGCCTGTCTATCCGTACGCGTGTGGCTTGTATGTATGTATGCGTTTAAAGAAAGAAAGAATAAAAGATAGAGAGGGGTAGAGAGAGAGAGATAGTAGACGACACACACACAGAGAGACGGAGAGAGAGACAGAGAAAAAGTAGGGGGCGATGATAGAAAGGGCAGGGGAAGTATGACAAGAGGCTGATGTTCCTCCGGTGAAGGATGACGCAAAGGATCCGTACACTGAACGCAGCTCCGAACGAAAAAAGACTAAAAAAAAGAGAAATGTACAAGTTCTAGATGAATAAACTGTCTTTTTGCTTGCGACAAACTTGTATGTAGAAGCTACGATGTTCACGAATGGTCTGTCTCTTCTCCCTACGTCCCGAGCGACGATAGAACGAGAATGTACTCGGCAGCAACACTCGCGTTGCAGGCTGCCGGCTCTCTGACGAACTTGGCGATATCCTGCATCGCTGGCACACAAAAGCACCCCCTACTTTCCGATCGTTCCAGTACCCCCACTAACATTGCGCCGACGCGTCACCTAGCGTCGCGTCGCGTCGCGTCGCGTCGACTCGATTACACGGCTCGCGCAGTTCAAAGACTACCTTCCACCATCCCCCTCGCGCGAACAACGCCACACCGTCGCATCATCGAAATCGTCGCAATGTGCAGATACGTTTCGGCGCACACACAATCAATTGCCTGTATACACGCGTACGTGTATACTAGTAAACCAGCACACGTACTTGTTCAGATTGTGCATACGTACGAGAATGCACCGCTGCAGTTGCAACTGTGCGAGCGTAACACGAAACCGGCAACCCGCCGGCCGGCAAACGCGGCGAACACGGTGAACGCGAAGCTACCGGTACCTTTTCACTCGCACCGGAAACCATCAAGAGAACCTCGAGACTCCCGTAGAATGCGGGAACGGTTCCTTGGGGAT
Source organism: Lasioglossum marginatum (assembly GCA_028455795.1). Taxonomy (NCBI): domain Eukaryota; kingdom Metazoa; phylum Arthropoda; class Insecta; order Hymenoptera; family Halictidae; genus Lasioglossum; species Lasioglossum marginatum. The sequence goes on along the minus strand of CM052245.1, from coordinate 13,252,732 downwards.
GACGTTGCTAGGCGAAATAATAGTCGACTAACACGCGATACATATATAAGACTGTCATTATGCCGGCCAGTACACCGGGAACACCCGAAGACGTTCCGCACCCTGGAACGTCCAATTTCATTCACCCTTCCCGGTTTCAATCCTTTGCGCTCGAAACAATTTGAATTCCGAAATCAAGACATCTCTTTCAACGTTTCGACCTAGACGATTTTTATTCTATGTAATCCTTTTTTAGTAATTCTAGCAATTTCTAGAATTTCTGTTACAAATGATGAAAAACAATTATCCCACTTAAATTTGAAATTTAGAAGATACAAGAATAATAATGAAAATTTAGAAAATATAGGATATTTTTTGGCCAGATATGATTTACGTGTTCACTACATTCGAGAAAATTAGTAGGTACCATCTTTATTTCAGAATCATAGGTCCTTTGAATAAGAGTGTCCGGTAAAAGAAAAAGGAGAAAAGAAATCTGAAATGTGTACATGTATCGAAAATATTATCGAATTGTTTCGTCGTAGCGAGAACCGAGCTGAACCGTTTAATCGAACGCGACAAAGAGTAATAGATAATGTAGTAATCGATTCATAGTTTGTTGTAGAGGCATTGGGCGAGTAAACGTGTTTTATCGCCACGAAAGAATTTGAAATCTGGAGAAGGAGGCCACACGGGAGTTGCTTCAGCTGTGTAGCTTCTGAAAGAATCGCTTGCTGCAGAGTACGAGAGACAGCGAATGCAAAGTGTAATTCGAACGACGTATCACACTTTATTATAATAATGAAACGATGAAGATGCGCTTGTTACGATCACGATAATCATGATTGGTTCCAAGCGCACGAATACTCTCGAGCAAGAAAGTTCCGCGTTAATTAATAGCTTTCAACAAACGTTCAAGTTAAATCAATTTTACGGATCAATTGAAAGCCTAGAAATTCCACAAACGATCTGTGCTTGGACACCGATTAGTTTACTCGGAGGTGCAGGCGGCATTGTTGTTAAAAATCAGTGCGCATCGTTGTCTGGAAAGGTAAAAACGCGAAAACCTCATTTTCTACGATCGAATGCGCGAAACATAATATCTGCAATGCAGACATACAACGAACGGAGTGAGGCAGCTTTTTTCACCGTTCGCCACGTATTGTTTATCGAGATAACATTATGTATAGAACAATATACAATGAAACCGTTGTTAACTACCGGCGTACAACTGTGCAACGATGTTCGTTCGTTTATTCGGTGCAGAGTGCTCGGTGCATCTAATGGATGCTACGATGGATGCTAGCTGCACCCTTTGAAAAACTGTAGATCTGTGTGACGTGACGTCGCGGTGCCTGGCGGTTACGCAATGCTTAGATCGAGTAGGTAGAGGAGACAGATTCTCGTAATCTGTTCAACTTGATAAGATGTTTCTATATTTTGGTTTCCGATGTTCTTAACACGGTTAGTAAAGGGGTGCCGGTCAATACCAGCGCCGCGCACTACGGCTACTACATACCGTGGAAGTTCTAGCGTGCTATCGCCCCGATAGGATTCGATCGAATCGACTCCACTCGAATCGACTCTACTCGAATTGAATCGAATCGAAAAACACGAAAAGATTAAAATATCAGTCTAATAGAAAAAGAAGAGGGAGACGAGAAGCTCTTGTTCAAGATGTCGAGTTCTCTCAGTGTCTCTTGCCTCTTTAACGGAGGAGAGATCCTTAAAATGTCGTTCTTCCTTCCCGACGTGCTGGCTTGGGGTGTGGGATGCACTGCGGCAATGCACAACGTCAATAAATCTACGAATCGACCGTACGATCGATAGATGTCTTAATTTGCAGCGGCATCGTTTTGCGCGCGGGTTTCGATTCTCTGTAAGGGATGTTGGATGATATACGGGTTTTTAACTGGCATAAGGGTTGTTACAAATAATGGAATTTAACAAAGACTGTCGGAGCAGTCGATCGCGTTTGTTTGACCGACAAGTATCGACAATGGGAAATGCAGGCTATTGTTTTCCGATGTTCCGCGTTTTAGTTTAACTTAATGCTTTCCTATACTGATTGGAGACGTTATAAAAATTATCCAGATTTAGAAGACAAACTAAATTAATTCAATATGCAGTCGTTAACCAGAGACTGAGATTATTCAGAGGAAAATAGAAATTCTTGTATAAATGCTTTCAGTGGATGTTGAAATAACAAGCACCATCTAACGGCTCATTTTTGACAATATCGTACAAATTACATTGAATTAATTTCGTTGATAATAAGGTTTTTCATTTTCACTTGGACCACTTTCAAAATTATAGGCACACATGTCTACATACAGGTTTCATACATTACAAAGTTAATGAATTGGTAATTACTTTGAAATATGTGTTTGTTGTACATCTTTGCAATGAATAGAATTTTGATTTCTATGAAGCAGGGTGGAATTGATTTGCAGAAGGGTGAAACCGATTTGCAAAAGGGTGAGACTGATTTGCAGAACCCGTAAGTGGTATCGACGAGATAATTGTTCGCTAATAAACACGTTCGACGCGTAATAAAAGTATCTCGAACGATGTTATTGAATGGACCCGGAAAACCGATTTTATCGAAAGAGACAGAGGCTGGCAAGCTGGGCGTTCACGAGGCGCCACGACGACGGCGTCTCATCGATCTGACTAGCCGAATACCGCAGCCACTTACAATATAAACCGACTGTATATCCTAGTACCATAGGAAATCCACATATCCGCAGAGAGTTGCCAACCGCCGCAGAAGAGCGTGCTACCATGTTCGTTACTCGTGCGTCTTTGCAATATCTCTCGATGCATACTTGTTTCTATCTCTCTACTTGTAAATCTAAAACGTGCGACATCGCCAATAATAGTACAGATAATCGCACAAGCGTACAGCGTACAACTTACAGTGTTATTCTTCCTTTCTCTTTGACAAATGACTACTTTACGGATCGGTAAAAGTAAAACAGACCGATTAGCAATTAGGTACAAAATGACATATTCTCTCCTGAATCCATCAGACGATTTACATAAGACACTTTGCTCGAAATGCTGTTACGTGACCAGCTCAGGGAGATTCGTATGACCGTAAGTCTTTTGCGAAAGTAATACTTTCGAGTACAGTGCAAAATTATCTAAAACGTGAGACACGTTGATTATGGAGAAACACGAATTTCCATCATATATAGAAGTATAATACGCGCTGCTGCTACGAACAACAAACATACCCGTATCACGGATTATTCGCTCGATATGCTTTTTCACTCGTCACTGCGGAAGTCCAATGGGGATCCGCCCCTAACCGCACATCACATTTGCGCTCGTTCCCTCAGAAATTCGAAATAGGGTCTTTTTCGGAATTACATGGATCAATGGCAAACGTATTACTTATTATGTGTGACTGTCGCTTTCGGAAGCAAAGGGAGGGTAGAAGAAAAACAAGAGAGGCATAATGCAAAACAGAAAATATATGAATATTTAGGAAAAGTAATTACATCGTTTGTTACAATCTTTCGTGGTTCTTGAAAATCAGAAAATACTTTGTATAAATTATTGGTAGTCTCTTGCAGAATTTCTATTGTATTATACATAGTATAATAAGTTCAACCAGTCGGAAGGAACGACAATAGACGAAAATATAAAATAAACATCGTAACAACTACCCCTACTCAACTCGCATTAGATTTCACATATTGTTTATTGGATTTTCATGTGTACCAACGCGACGTTCCGTTGTTCACAATTTTCATTGCAGCATTTAGTCCTTTATCAATATTTTTACATGTTTCGAAAATTGATTAAAAAAGGGTGGCTATAAATTTCTTCCTTGTCGACTTCGTATGTACCAGATTTCTATGTTGCCGGTTATGTAGATACCGTGCTGCCCCCTAGTCTAATTGTTAACCTGGATCAGAACCTCCATCATCTTTAGCCTAGCTTCTAACAGATGGCGTTGAAATGTCCATCAACGGCCTAACCTTTCGTTGCTGACCACTAGAGGCTGCCTAACACGAAATCCAAAAGCGCGATTAATCTTCAAAGTGGGGCGGGACGAATAAAAATTATTTTCACAGAAAATTTTTTCATGGGATCCTTTCTTCAGCACCAATATGTTTTTATCCCGGAAATCCTTCAGGATCAACTGCTAAAAATAAATTAATAACATATCCAAAACCGGTCATTTGACCAGCAGGAGTAGATTCAGCATTACGATCTAAAAGACTGACCCTTTCAAATAAACGTACTATTATTTGTTAATCAATGCAACGTGATTGAAGTTCGTTCACCGGTTGCAATTTCTAAAGGGCGTTCCACCGCTTGGTCGCGCTTGCAGCCCTGGTGAAAGACGATCGCATATAAATCATTGAGCTTTCAGGGGAGGGTCCCTCCGACTGACTATTAGTAAAAGAAGTCACTCAACACTTTCGATGACTGGCAAATCCTTCGGTTGATAAACACGTCAGCTACCGTAGATGTCGCGTGGTAGGCTGGAATGTTCCGTGGAGTATCCTCGGGGGGACAAGATCACGCAACCGATAAAGCTTGCGCTCACAGTTACTATTAATTAGATTCGTGAGTCGGTAGAAAGCTATCGGACCGAGAGGAATAAATCACTGATAGAATCTGAAGAATTAATCGATTGACTGTCGCGGGGGCAGGCGTCTAACTATGGTAATTCTTGGAAGGGAAGGGGATGTTTAATTAAATTGGGAATAGGAGTTAACAGGGTGGCGTTATCGGATTAAAGATCCGTTTTATCAGATCCGAGGAAGGAGAGGGTGTTGAGTGATTCTTTTCTCAAGGTCGACCAAGATGTCCTTACACGATCGAATCGCGCGTCGAGGTCGATCAAGGTCGTGAATCCTGATCAAGAGTGTCTCTCCGGATAAAAGGGTGCAACGATCATCTCGCAACACCTTTAGGGATCCAAATCCTCTCGAAAAAGTACAATTTTGATCGATTGGTTGGATGAGTGTCCCGATTTCGCGTTCAGATCCTTCATCGCGATGCATAATCTCGCTGCGTGTACACCGGCGTATGGTTTTCGTCATCATCATTGTGCTCTCGAGATCAATTTGAAGTCCACACAGATGTCCTTACACAATCGAATCCATCGTAATCAAAGTCGAGGGAAGGATTCTATAGTCTAGCCATCCAAGATCAATTTCAAGTCTATACAGATATCCTTACACGATCGAATCGCGCGTCAAGGTCGATCAAGGTCGAAGGAAGGATTCTATTTTTTAGTCATCCAAGATCAATTTCAAGTCCACCCAGAAGTCCTTACACGATCGAATCGTGCATCCTTGACCATCAAGGTCGATCAAGATCCGGAATCTTAATCGAGAGTGTCTCTCCGCATAAAAGGGTGCAACGATCATCCGGGAACATCTTCAAAGATCCAAGTCCTCCCGAGAAAAGCATGAAGTTGATCGATCCTCTGGATGGGTGTCCCGATTTCGCATTCAGATCCTTCATCGCGATGCATAATCTCGCTGCGTGTACGACGACGCAAAGGCGGAGCGCCGCCGCGTATGGTTGTCGTCGTGGTCGTTGTGTGTCAGTGGTCGAACGTGTCATGTGTGCCCGCCGTAAAGTGAGCAGCTTGGCACTTGTAGTTGCAGCCTTTAGGTTTGAATAAGGGGAGGAGCCTTGCTGCATTTCCAACGCAATTATCCCCATTCTCTCGCGGCTTCCATTCCTGTTTCGTGCACCCGTCCCTGTCTATCTCAGAGTGCATACAATGCGGCCGCCATCTTGGTCGCGTGCATTCCTCCGTTTTCTCGATTCGTTTTTTTCACGTCCTCCCCTCCCCGTCTGCGTCGTTGGTTTCTGTCATTCGTGCTGTTTCTTTCTTTTTTTTTTCACCTCCTCCGTTTCATATGCAGAGAGACCAGTCCCCGATCCGTCGGTAGCCGCTGAGCCATTCGCGAAAACGTTTTGCGAATCCTTCTCTCTGTCTCCTCGCACCCCGCGATCTTGTTCAGCTCGTTCTTCTCATAGGTGTTGCCCGAGAGCCAACTCACACCTGAAGAATGGCTCTTCGGGAGCAATCAGTACGCTCCGATTTCGACAATCTTCTTCTTCTTCGTTCGATCTTCGCTTCTTTCGACCGGTCCAGCAATCATCATCGGCTACCCGTCTCTCTAGGCTCTCCTGTCGTGAGACCTTACACCATATAATACTTATACACCCGGCATAGATATAGAATATGCCTTAGACCAGCGATTTCCAACCTTTATACTACTACGCCTCCCCGAAAAAAAATTTTCTTCCGCGCCTCCCTATCTTTTATTTTTTTAATAGATATAATAATATAGACACGTTTGAAGTTTTACTTATTTGTAGATGTGTTGATATGAAAATTGATTTTTTATTAAAATATTTTGGTACTCCCCCTGGCAATAGTCCGCGTTGTGTTCCAAGACTACTTCGTCTACCAGATAACCGATTTGGGCAAAGTGCTATAGTCTGTTGAGAAGTCGCAGTGCCGCGAAACTAAAGTTAGAGTAGACTGTATAGATATTTATGGAAAATTTAACTCTATAGCCGGGTCTATAAGTATATGAGAGGCTGTGTTCTCTTCACAGGCAACATTCTCTTCGGAAGTCAGACGACTTCCTTACTCTATCAACCGAACACTCATCGTCTCAGACTAGTCGAAGATTCAACAGCTCCTCAGATAACTCTCGCAACGATTAAACTATCAGCAGAACCAATGTATCGTGACCGAATTCGTTGTCCACCGTTTCTCACGGAGTTAACGAACGAATTGAATTAGCGGTTTACGCAACCGCTTCTCTCACGGCGACCACTAGCTTGTCATCCTCGCGGATGCTGCCTGTACGCCCGGGACGGAAGACCCCGATTCGCGTCCTCTATTTTTCGAGCGGCGGATGTTGATCCGCGGCTTCCTTCTTGTTCTTCTTCCTTTTTGTTTCGTATATGATCGGTAGACTGCGGATTTGATCAATTTATGACAAAAATGGGTGGATGTGATTTAACACAGTGAAAACATTAAGATGATTTAAGAATGACCATATGTTATTTCCAATTTACTAAAGAAGGCATTTTTCTACGGTTCGTGCGTCTTTCAATCAAAAAGAAAATTTTTATTTTTCATAAAGATCCGCAGTCTAGTGATCAGCAATCTCAGGACCTTCATACAAAATATACATTTTCTGACTGAATTGTAACAGACTGGATTGCAACTAATAAAAGGACAATCTATACAAGCGGACCATTTCATCCCCTATACTAAAACATTCCTCTACAGTGTCCGTCGAGTTCCATTTCATACGTGACCATCATTTTCCCTTGTTCTTCCTGCTCTATCCTGTTCAACGATCATCCCACAAAAAATGCCATAAAAAAACAGAGTCTGGTATCCGCGGATCAAGATTATCTGTCGAAACCCCGCGGTTCCAGCGAAACGATTTCACGTGTGGCAATGTCCGATGTAACGCGATTGCGAACGTGCTTAAATCGCGATAATGAGTTCGCTCGCGTACGTCACAAGTTTACAAAGTTAACAGCGTTTAATAATACAGGTCCCCCCGGCTACCTTGTGATCTCCCGGCGTCGATAAACGTCAGCCCAGTTAATGCCACTTTCGTAGGTATCGATAACGTGACAACTGCGTATTCCCACGAACTAACACCGAGAGCCCGGGAGCAAATAAACGGAAAAAGGAATTTTATCACGCTCGAGCGTCACGTGTGGGTACCGCACGTTGAAACTGTCCTGTCCCTATCCTGGCCTGTCCTCTCCTGTCCACGTCGTTCCACGGAAATTGCATGCGCAACCATAATGAGACAAACCGGCTACTGTTTATTGCCTGGCGTCCTCCTCCTGAATCGCGGGCTCGTAACGGGATAAGATCGACGATGCTGATACTCGAAGATCCGCTAGACATTGCAATTGAGCTGCGAGATTTTCCTTCTTTCTCGGGATCTACGATCTATAAGGACCTGGAAGTTACTGCTCTTTGAATTAGGGACAGCTGGGTTTGGTCTCTAGTCTTCTAGGTTGGCTTTGGAAGCATCTAGGCTCGTCCGGTAGGTATTTTAAGCTACTTCGACGATACTGATACTCAAAGATCCGCTAGAAATCACACTTCCAGAACTGCGAGATTTTTTTATAAGGACCTGGAAATTATTGTTCTTTGAATTTGAGACAGCTGGGTTTGGTCTCTAGTCTTCTAGGTTGGCTTTGGAAGCATCTAGACTCGTCCGGTAGGTATTTTAAGCTACTTCGACGATACTGATACTCAAAGATCCGCTAGAAATCACACTTCCAGAACTGCGAGATTTTTTTATAAGGACCTGGAAATTACTGTTCTTTGAATTTGAGACAACTAGGTTTGGTCTCTAGTCTTCTAGGTTGGCTTTGGAAGCATCTAGGCTCATCCGGTAGGTATTTTAAGCGACTTCGACGATACTGATACTCAAAGATCCGCTAGACATCGCACTTCCAGAGATTTTCCTTGTTTCTCGGGATGTAGGATCTATGAGGACCTGGAAATTGGTGTTCTTTGAATTAGGGCCAGCTGGGTCTAGTCTCTACTCTTCTAGATTGGCTTGAAAGCATCTAGGTTTATCCTGACAGGTATTTTAAGCAGTATTGAAGATACTGACACTCAAAGGTCCGCTGGACATCACACTTCCAGAGCTGCGAGATTTTTCTGATTTCTCGTGATCTAGGATCTACGAGGACCTGGAAATTACTGTTCTTTTAATTACGGACAGTTGCGTTTGGTCTTTACTCTTCTAGGTTGACTTGGAAGCATCCAGATTTACACCGGAAAGTATTTGTGAAATCGTATTGATTCTTAAAAGATAAGTATACTTAAGCTATTTAAATTCGACGCTGGCTGGAACAGAGAATTCAGGTACCGGCGGTTCGGATAATGGAGGTCCTACTGTATAAGGTCGGAGCAGCGAGATCCCGCTAAACGTCGACCACTTTGTGTACAGGAGGCTAATCGAGGCGAGTCCCGATCGCAAGTTATCAGGGGTAGCTCCGTTGTTGGGTGGACGATGATGAGGCTCGCGTGTAGAATAACTTTCGTTTCGGAAACAAAACCGAGGAGACTGGATAGGTTCGAGTAATTTTCAAATAATTACCTGCCCGGGCCGGGTCTAGGAGAACCCGAGAGATCCTTCGGCCGTCCGATGAAGGAGAATAAACGTATTCCTTCTGGCTAGCGTGATGGCCTCCACAACGCTCGGCTACCGGAGAATAATTTTCGATGGCGGCCGATGATTTTCGAGCGTCCAAGCGTTTCTACTTCGTCTCTCGATCCCCCGATCTTTTATTCATCAGAAATCGGACGATGGTAATCGCGTGGTGCATAAAAATTCGGAAGAGGATCGCAGCGTTCGGACAGCTTGCGCCATTATGGCGTCGATGGATGACGAAATGAAGTTTTCTTGGGAACCGAAGTCTGCGATTTTGTCAAAAATCTGTGCCACACGCCCGGGCAGATTTTGCAAAAAAGTTTTAATAGGATCGTCTCTCGACCGCATGCGCCATTCAGAGACCAGAATTCGGACATTGCTCGACCTTTTTTGGCGAGGATTCACATGGTCCGATCGGTCAGGTGGCAGAACAGTTGCAGTGGGACTCCGTTGTAAGAATTTCGAATTTCGAAGATTTCTGAAACTTCGAAGGTGACGAGTAGACTGCGGATTTTTATGCATTTATGAAAAAATTTGGTGAGTGAAGCATAAAACAGTAAAAGATTAGAAAAATTTAAGAATAACGTGATTTTGTTTTTAATGCAACAAAATCGTTGAGGGATGAATTTATTCCTGCTGGCCACAATCAATGCAGAACATTTTTATTTTGCATAAAGATTCGCAATCTAGTGATGAGAATCGAAGGCTCGATATTCGAAATTCGATTAGGATAATGGAAGCCTATGGAACGTTAGGTAATTATTAGGTAATGGGAGTTCTATGGAAACTCGATATTTTTGTTGCAGGTTCTCCTGATCGAGCACGGTAGAAATTCGTTTAGAATCGTGTCGCATAGTCGCGGTTAGTCGGCGGCCATATCTATAACAATTGCGAGTTACTGAATTGTTTGAGAACTAGGGCAGCGTGACATCCGTGACACTAGTCATTAAACGTTGCAGCGTTTTCCAGGCTATTAAAAGAACTCGCTGTTAATTACTGGATTAATCATAATGATTAACGCTGCACATAGGTACGAGTACGTCTTACATAACTTTTTACGTTTTTCGGGACGATAAACGCGACGACCCCTTCGGTAAAAAGACTTGTAGCATGAAAAAATCCTGTGAATCGATTTTTAATCTTGCAACGATGGAAATAATTATAATTGTACAATCGTGTGAGTAATAAATTGTGTCAGTGACGTAACGCACCGAGGGCGTAGCTAAAACAGCCGTCGGAAACTCGTTAAACCTGGTTTCTCTCGGGACAAACGCGCGTTTTCAAGTTCCACGCTCGTTCCAACCAGAATCGTAATTTCTGTTCGGAAGCGGTTCGTGCGTAATTACTGGCGCAGTCACAGTGATAAAGAGAGTGCGCCAACTGCGTCAGAAACTAGCCTCCGAAGTAAACAGGAAAAGAAAAACTCCTCGTTGTTCGACTATCTAGGCGCATTTGAATGCGATTAGCGTTCGCAATTACACTCGAAGGTTGCTCGAAAAGTCCTGGAAACTACGAGAATTAAGTACAACTTAATGCTAATGGCCTGTGCGGATCTTCATGCAGAATAAAACTTGTCCCAGTCGGTTGTGAGAAATGGAAGCCGAATAAAAATGCAGTTCCTCTTTAAATAATTTTGCTAAGTGAAAAATAATGTAGCAGCATCAATCTTTCTTTCCTTTTGTAGGTGTAGGTTCTGCACTCACAATTCACACTTTCGAAGATCAAATTGAACCTTTCTTAAATATTCTTAAAATGTTAAAATATCGGATGAATTTGGAGTGCAGAGCCCGTGTAACACAGTAGAGTGTAAAAATCGGCGGAGGAAGAGGTGTGGCGTCCATTTCGCGGCGGCGCGAGGCGTTCATCTTGAGGAACCACGGTGAAAGAGAACCTCTCGAGCTCCGGTGCAATTAGACACGCCGCCATGACGGTTTTCCACCTGTAATTTCCAGGCACGATCTCTCACAGGAAGCGAGATAACGCGAAAATAAGTGATGCACCGTACTGCAGCGAGATCCGTGGACGCGCGGAGAATACCGGGAATCGGCATAGAATCGTTGCACACGCGGTGGCCTTGAGACCACTTTACTCCCAGGTCCTTTCATCCCGGGCATAACTCGCCGTTCAAGCCCAATTTACTCATTATCGCACCTCCGTTCTGCAATTCCTCCAGTTCTCCGCCGCCTCGGCCATCCGGTTTTGCAATCCGGTGGCTCGCGGCTCCGGCGGCCATCACTGTTTCCCCGGGATCCATGGATCCCGCGTTCACGTGGCGTGATCTACCAGTAGGAACGAGGGATGCACGGCAGCGATCATCCTCCGTGTCTCGGGCTCCTGTAATTATGCTCTCTCTCTCCTGGTCGAAGCGTCGCGTCCTGTTGTGAGACTCGATCGCGAAAACCCAGACAAAACTCATATTTCTGAGTGAAACTCAATGTTCGCCTTTTTCAATCGTTCATGCACATAATGGCCTGCAATCGTTATAATTAGACTGCAGATTTCCATGCACGAGCCAAACAAAATTGTCATTCTTCAATGATTTCAGTAAGTTGCACGTAATACATTCTAAATTCTTTTAATCCTTTCACTGATTCAACAGAATGTTGCTGTAATCTGTTGGTGATTCAGACTCTTTCTAAATTCTAGAAAAGTATATAAAGTGTATAATCAATTTTAAAATATTCTTAAAGTCAATATGATGTACCGATGTCGTCCACGAAGGGTTGAATTAGACTAGTTATAATCTTCTATCTTTTTGTGCAATTCTTTGCTTGCTGTTGGTGCGTCTGGAGGGGTGAAAGTCCGGCAAAATAGTGGCGAATATTACGAACTAGAATAATCCCCGTTGAAAAATGAACGGCTGCCTTATTTCTGGAGGTATGCCACGAATTTATTTATACTTGATCCTTAAGGATGTTCAGGATAAAAACATATTATAGAGAAGAGCTAAATGTCACAGAGAAGAGGCAGCGAATCGATTCGCACGAGAGGCGACATTGTTGATCCACGTCGCTACCTAAGCCTCCGAGGATCCGGGCCGGTTCGGGCCGCGCAATAATGGTACTGGAGAAATTCGTATCGACCCGATCGGGCTCCGACTCAATTAGCCCGGAACGTTGAAAGTGATTTCCTTGTCAAGAGTCGAGACGGGACGTGTCAGACGAAAATCCCGGGCCCTAATAAACGCCGTAGGCTGTGTTAGAGAGCAAACGGCGAGCGGCGTCGTTCGTCGCCGCTTTTATTGGCCTCTCTTCTTAGGGCGCGCGGAACGCACAAGAACCGACGACGACTACACGAAGTTCCCTGGAAGGAAGAGCGAAGGCGGCATTACAGCCAAGCCGGTCCCCTTTATATCGTGAAATTGGCCTGTTAAAGCGTTACTACGAATCCGTATAGCCTTCCGCGCCATTCCGTGGAAGCTCGAGTCATCGCCTAATCGCACAGGTCAGCCGGCTCTGTTTCTGGACCCGGCCAGAAATCTAATTGAACCCGGCAATCGATCGGCCCTCCAGTTAACCCCTTTCCGCTGCTGTCTAGCCCTTACGAAGGACCACGACCACAGTCGTCGTCCGACGATTCCGCTTAAAAACAAAGGACCCCGGCGAGACCACTCTGATTTCAACGAGCCTTCAACGATTAGGTCACCGGTGGTCAAACTGAGGATTTGCTTGCGATAGACTCCAAACACTGGAAACCTTGCAAACATTCAACTCCTTGCGCTCCGCGATATCTCCGAAATTTTTCTTTTCGCTGGCGTCATTGGTAGACCATTTTTATGGAAAATGAAAGTCGTCTCTGTTTATTTCACGATACAAGAGCTACACAGTATTTTACTGTTTTGCATTCAATTTACTCATTTTTATCATAAATGCATAAAATCCGCGATTCAGCTTAAAAGCAAAGAATTCTTTCATTTCAACGAGTCTACAGCGGTTAGGTCAGCGATGGACAAATTGAGGATTCGGTTGCAATAGATCATTGCGATCAAACACTGGAAACCCTAGAAACATTCAACTCTGTTGCGCTCCACAATATTTTTGAAATTTTTCTTTTCGCCGACGTCATTGATAGACCGTGGATTTTTATGGGAAATAAAAGTCGTCTCTGCTTATTTCACGATACAAGAGCTACACAGTATTTTACTGTTTTGCATTCAATTTTTTATTCATTTTTACCATAAACGCATAAAATCCGCAGTCCAGTCATCGACTGTTGTGCGATGTTTCTTTGCTTCCATTCTTCCGATTCATCAGTCCCGTTCGTTTCTTAAGATCTGAAAGGATTCAGGCCGATTTTCTGGGAAGAAAGGTTACAAAGAAAAGGGGCGAGTTGCGAAGAACGAGAGGACCAACGTCTGTCCAGGCTGCAATATTTCTTTGCAACCGAAAAATAAAGAATTCCAACAGGTGGATAGTTGGTAGTGTCGGTCTGTTGATCGGCATGCCGCGCCGGCGAA